>BGNK01002745.1:55242-86425 GCA_003297005.1 Symbiodinium sp. clade A Y106
ACCGTAGGCACGTACGGCATGGCGAGTGCCCAACTCTACTGCGGACGGCTTGCTGCCATCCTTTGCGAATTGTCTATGCTGTTAAAAGAAGTGGACTGGGGATTCGTCTTCGTTACTAAGGAAATCCACCTCCCCTCTCCTGGCCACGGCCATCTGCCTGTTGCTGTTAGCTCTGGGAACGCCCCTGAGCTGGAAGAAAACTGAGGTCAACACCTGGCTGGGGTCTGTAATTGACCCACGAGGACCCTGTGTGCAGATGACAAGCACCTGCTTGTGGTTGGCATCCTGGAAGAACTTAAGAGTGGCAAGGTAATTGCCAGCCTTGACTAAGCCTTTCCTCCAACCGTTTTGGGCCTGGAAGAAGGCCTGCTTGACAGCAGGACGGCCAAGCAAGCTCATTCGTGCGCTGGCCTCCCTTCTTCTCTCCCTCTTTGATCAGNGCCTTTCCTCCAACCGTTTTGGGCCTGGAAGAAGGCCTGCTTGACAGCAGGACGGCCAAGCAAGCTCATTCGTGCGCTGGCCTCCCTTCTTCTCTCCCTCTTTGATCAGAGATTTCGGCAAGCCTCGCCGTATGCCCCGCTTGCCATTTGGTCAGGGGCTAGTGACGCTAGTGCATCTGATGATGGCAATGCCTATGTCGGCGGATGGCTATCCAACGTGGACTCCCCCTCCAAGTCGGAGGTCTTCTGGTTCCACTACCAGATCACGGCTGAGAACCACCCCTGGGCCTTCAACAAAGGGTGCCCCAAGAAACGCATTGCTGCTTTGGAGATGTTTGGCACCTTGATCCTCGCTCATTTCCTCATGGACAAGGCGCCCGCTTTCATCCCGAACCTCAGGCTCCCTTTGGTTAGCGACAACCAAGGGAACGTGTACTCNTTTCCTCATGGACAAGGCGCCCGCTTTCATCCCGAACCTCAGGCTCCCTTTGGTTAGCGACAACCAAGGGAACGTGTACTCGCTTCTCAACGACAAGTCCAAGAAGATGCCCACCTCGGACATCCTCATGGAGATCCTGCTTCAGCTGCACAAACACGGCATGCAGCTTGCGCCTTCACACGTGAAGCGCGATTTTAACACGTGGGCGGATGAATTGACTCATCCAGACTTTAAAGGTTTCACACCCTCCCTCTGCTTGCCGGTTGCACCCGTGCTTAAGCATTTTTCCCTCATTCGTTCTATACTGGAGGACCGCATCTNCCAGACTTTAAAGGTTTCACACCCTCCCTCTGCTTGCCGGTTGCACCCGTGCTTAAGCATTTTTCCCTCATTCGTTCTATACTGGAGGACCGCATCTTTGATGACCCAAGCGACCTCACGCATGGGCTCGCGCAGGGCGCCCGGTGAGGTTGTGGCTGCCTCCTGTACAGGCTTCTTTCTGGACGGCACAGTCCCTGGGCCTGTTTTGAGGTAGAAGAGGGGGGTCCCAGAACCCCAGGTGCCGTAGGCCCTGAGGGATGGGACCCTCCTCCTTTTGCTGATAGTTTTGGAGCACTATAGTCGTATCTCGACCGAAGGGATTCTCCTGAGAGTCGGCAGCCACACCAATCCACCATGCAAAAAGGAGGGCTTGCATGCATGGTTTTGGTGTGCCATTTTCATGCGGATTTCTGACATTTTCAGAATTCCAAGACCCGGCCAAGAGGTCACGATCAAACCTCTTAGCTGGGTTGAGCAAGCTATTGCAGGAGCTTCATAATTTGAACGGCCAATCCGTTCTGGATGAGGACGCAGTTCTACTTGCATATGGTCAGGCGGCCGGGAGAAAGAGTCGCGGATTACGCAACCCGGCTCAGAACGGTGATCTCCGGCAAGAAGTCGTTGCCCGACACCGAGGTGGGCTGGCTCTTTAAGGAGAAGCTGATGATGCTGGATGCTTTGCAGCAGTTGCTGGACATGGCTTTGCAGGACGCGGAAGCCTACGGCACGATTCACACCTTGGCGACGAGGACCCTCCGCTGGACTGCATGGGTGTGCCTCCCCGTCGTTAGAGGAGGTCTTCTTTGGGGCGGCCCAACTCGCAAAAGGCTGCGAGGCATGATCGTTTGGAACGTTGACGATCTCTTGCGCCAGTTTGGCTGCCGGGACGTGACACGCAATGAGTTTACCTGGTGCGGTAAGTTTTTTTCAGAAGCGCCTGTAGCCTTCACCATGAAGGTGTACCACGAGACCCTCCGAGAGATCTATATGTTGGCGTCCCCTTTGACACTGCAGGAGCAGCATCTTAATGTGGGGAGTTTTCAGTGGCTGGTCGTGAAGCTTCGCTTTGGCTTGCTTGGCATTCAGCGTGTCTTCTTTGCAAGGGGAGTCACCGCCGACGGTGGGAATGCTCCCGAGAGCCAACCAGACGCTGCGGCTGTGGCTTTGAGCTCCCTTTCCGGAGTATTAATCCGATATAATGGGCGCCGGCACCGGGTCCTTTAGCATCCTGGACATGGACTCGCACCGCATTCTGAGAGTCTGCCGGTCCTCGTATGCGGCTGAAGCGTTGACCGCCGAAGAGGCCTTCAACGTGTGACAACTGTGGCCAGTGTTACAGGGATGGTAAGACGAAAGTGGGCGCGGTCAGCACCTTGGTGCTTCTTTGTGTGGTGGTGGATGCCAAGGATGTATATGACAAATCGCGCTGTGACTCCGTGACTCCAAAAATTCGGCAAAGCCAGACGTCCATGGCCTTCACCATATCCCGACTACCCAGCATGCTCCGGAGACCCAACACCAGGCTGCGCTGGACCAGCACCGAGGACGTGTGGGCGGACGGCGCCAGCAAGGAGATGGACTTGTCGCACATGCGCAGCATCATGGAGGCTGGACGCTGGTCGGTTACATGCAGCCCGACTTGCCAATCTTGCCAAGCAAGTGTCCCAAGGAAAGCGCAAACGCGCCGAGCTTGTGGAGGCCGGCAAGATGCTGGGACAACCGCTGCCGGCCGATGACCAGACAGCAAGAGTACGTTGCAGGACAGTCTCCCCAGTTCCAAGCAACAAAAAAAATGCATGGGATGTAGAAACCCGCCTCCTGCATCCTTGCTCCTCTGTGCTCCCTTCCGTGACCTCTCGGTGTGGGCCTTCAGCCTGATAGTTACTTCGTCGTGGTTAGCACGGGAGACACATCGTCAGCTTTGCATAGGCTTAGAATGCATCACAGGGACAATGACTTTGCAACCGAATTGATTTAAAAACGTGCACCGTCGTGCATCGGCTGTGTCGTTTTTCACAGATTCACGACTTGAGAGTCGTTCTTGTGTTTCCGTTGTTCCGTTTTCGGCCTTCGCGATACCCAAGGAAGTTTGAAGAGGAGGTCATCAAACCTCTGCAAAAGCAGACCTTGGAAACGCCGCCGGCTCAGAGCGGTTCGAGGAAGCAGCAGCCGCGCAAACGCCTTCGCAATCGCCTCGCCCCAGATATCGCGCGGTCTACGAGCTGATGCCAGTGGAACAGAAAGAGGAGCCCGCCCGAGGGCCACGAGCCACGGGGTAAGGTCTGGCGAGAAGCCGTGGGAGCCTGCTGGGGACAGTCAGCTCATGACGCAGTGCATGTCCGATGTTGCGAAGCTTCGGATGGCAGAGTGACATTCAAGAGCCAGCAGGATGTCCCCAAGAGAGGGTATCGCGCAGCAGCAAATTTCAGCACACGTGTGTTCAAGATATGTTCGTTCCAACTCATGCAGTCAGATGCCATCAGGAGTGTGATTGGATGAAAGCCCAGGACGAAGCACGGGAGGACTTCATCGCGCTTGGTTCCCTCATGCGTAAAGTGCTTAAATTGAGCATTGTTTAAGACTATACGAACCGGAACATCCGCCATAATCCTGCCTCGTCCGGGTAGCGACTCTCCTTGGATCGCTTCGGCTTTGCATAGGCCGATGAATTGCGTAGGCCATGTAGGCTTCGTTGTCTATTATTGTATCATACGAACAAAATAATTTTTTGGCTCATTGCCTGACCGCTTCTTCCTTCTGTAAAGTAGAATAGAGTAGTTCAGTCGAAAAGTCATGCACATTAGCCCACCTTCAACAGCCCCCGTTTGTGAAAAACAGTGTAAGAGTGGTGACTCGACCTTGTCCTGAGCAGCTCTCGATCTGACATCTGGCAGAGTAGCCAACTTTGGGAGTTCGAGGGTTTGTTTCTTTAGTATAGGCCTCGAAGGAGTACGAAGCGCATTTTATGCTGCTCGTGGAGCGAGGATGAGAACAGCGCACACGGCAAACAAAACATACTACTCAGTTGAGGACATGAAGATGTTCGCAGAGAGCGGCAACGTGGAAACTCGGAGGCAATGCAATGGATACGCATCGCGGCCGGTGCCCCGAACCCTATACCAACCGAGCCATCCGCCATCTGCCGTCTTCGAGCACAGGAGAAGTTGGGCGAGGCAATAAATGCAGGCGTCACAGTGCAAATCGAGGTGGGCTCAAAGCACCGCTGCTTTTTACAGCTGCGGTGGCGATCATTGTCAGGAAAGCTTCATGTTGCCAATGCGGCAGCGGTCGTTGTCACAGTCCGCGTGTGGTGACTGCGGTGGCTTGCGCTCCGATCCAAGGTTTGCCCAACTGGAGGTGGCCCTGACATTGAACACGGAGGTACGGTCATCGAAATGCAAGTGCTCACGACTTGGCGTGGGACGATTTGTCAAAGGCGAGGTTTACCGTGGAAGAACACATTCTGGAGCTGAAGCGGACTTTGCTGGCGGCTGAAGAGGCTCCAACTTGTGAGGGCACCAAAAGCAAACTCCAAGCTGAAAATCATTGTATGGTTGGCAGTCAGTGTCGGGTTTTCAACTGATCCGGCTTTTGCGGGCATCCTGTGATGAGCATGTTATGAGTCGCTCTTCACTTGATTGCAAGGCCATTGTAGTCAGTGTCGCCTGATTGAGACTGCTCTTCAAGACACTGCGCACTCCGCGACTTTACAACGGCTTTTCAAAGCTATTTGCGAAGTAGTCTTCAGCATTCTTGAGCTGTCAGATATAAAATGTGCATCAGGCCTGGCATCTTCCTTCCTTGCAGAGCCGAGACTGCCTGCACCCTTGTGTAATGCAGCTTCGCAGTTCGTGGCCGATTGCCGCCAGGCAAATGTCGAGGATGCCGATCTCTTCAGCTCGCGCCTTAATCCAGGACATGGAGAGCACCGCCAGGCTTTTCGTCCAAGCTTGCAAGATCTTGCAAGCATGCGCTGAGGTCGGGCACGGCAAAGGCTGGGTACAGTCCAAGCTCGTGTCGACATTTGCTGGTGTCGCACTGCCTCTGCCTTGTGGACCTTTCTGTTCCGTGCTTAGCAGGCTATGGGAGCAGGAGGAGGAGGTACGGAGGCAAAATGAACGCAAGGCACCGCAAAGACTTTCAAGACCCCTGTTGGCTCCGTGCTACACGGGTAGAATGAGACCACGACTTCGGAGGCTCTCGTCGCGTTGTCTCAAAATGGCACCGACGAGGAAAGACGAGAGGCGCAAGAAAGGGCGTAAGCCCCTTCTTGTTTTGCAGTGCCTTTCCTGCGAAGGGCACCCTTTGCGTCAAAACTAACTGGTAGAAGATAGTGTTGCCCAACTGGGACAGCGAAAGCCACCAGGGCTTGTTGCTGCACATGTGAGCTTCTTGGGCCTCTGTAGGCACGCAAGATACTTGTCTTCTTGGAGATGGCAGATGCTGTCGAGGCAGTTCCTTGCGGTATGAGCTTTGCAATACTTTGCAACGATGCTCAGCAGCAACTCTGTCCGAGGCTCGAGACTTGGAGGCTTTGCTGCGCTTGGTGCCAGAAGCGGAAGCAGCGGTCGTCGAGTCCCACCAGGCTTACGTGACTGTGACTGCAACATGTGGTGTGAAATTATTCTGAGATGTGCTCGCAGGAAGATGAGGTTGCGGTTGGCTGGCGCTTGATCCGTGAGTCGTCTACCCAGTAGGGGGGCTTGGTTGCGGCACTTCGCCTGATTTATCACGCTGGGATCTGCTAGCATCTTGCGAGGAGAAGGACGTAGCATTGGTTAGAGTGCTCCCAACGGAGACGGTACACCCTCTCCAGTATTTGGCCGGGGGAACTGAGGGCCACAAGTTCGTTGGGGGGTGTGCTCGGCTCTTGTTTTCAAGGTGCTTCGCGCTTTTCTGTGAGACTGGCATATAATCAGTTGGTCATCCACGACACAGAAAGCTCGACGATGCTTGGTTCACCCTGGTCCCGGGTTTCTGAGCGGGCAGTAAGGATTGGGTGATCGGCTTGCCTGGACTTATTGTATACTTGTTGTGACCTGAAGAGACACCCGTGCCTTTCCTTCTCACTGAAGCAAAGATGCGATCTGCCGTGCACCTGTTCCCGGCATTCCAGACACATGCGATCAGTCCACTTGTTTTAGACATCTGCAAAATAGTGAGGCCAAACGGAAAGCGCGACTCCTCCCAGAGCCCTCCCAGCCCTCCTAAAAGCAAGCACGTGCCCACCCGCTCCCCCCCCCCCGCGATTGCCCATACCCTTCCCCCGTTGCCAGGGCCAGGGAAAGGACACAGGTCCGGCAAGCTGTGAGTCATGAACTGCGAACGATCCACTTGCGGAGGACACATTGTTGAAATCCCCATAGTAGTTGTTAGTTGATAGCCAAACCAACAGCTTTCCCGCCAACTGGATGCAGGTCCTCACTTCCGCATCAGGCCCTGTTTGAGCCTTATGGTCCGAGGCTAGAGCCAATGTTGTAGGCAACTCAATAGACATGAATATATTGTAGTTGTACCAAAATAAGTTAAAGCACCCGGTTGACAACGCCATTCCGCAAGGGAGCAAATCGAACATATTCACTTCACATTCCACTTCAACATGTGGCCACACCCTAAAAGCTTTGCATCCTGGTAAGCCAATTAAGATCTCTGATGTGCGGGCATGTTACTCATACGTTCTCACGCAGGAGCTCTGTGAGAAACGCAGCCGGTAACCATGAAGACATATGCGTGAGCTTGTCAATATGACGGTCCACTTGCAAATTCCGGTTCTAGCATGTACGTACATGTGTCAAGCGAAGATCACAATTCGCTGGCTGAGCGGACCTGATGTCATATATACGGCTCGGACTGAACTGCGCTGAGACACTGCCGGTAAAAATGCTAAAGATGTCCTTCCCCATACACTGAATGAAATGACGAACATGCACCTGTGTTTGCGCATTGCATACGTTGACGACGCGCGCATGTACAGCCGCAGGCGCAAGCATCGTACCTATATGTGTTTACATTTGCGTCAACTGCGCCCGCGTGTACCCCCGTGAGATCCTCACCCACCCCACACCTCGGACAAATGTCGATCAATATTCGACGAATTGACCCCTTCGGTTACATCACCGATCTCACACTCTTCCGAAAGCGTTTTCGACGGGCATGATGCAAGAATCAGTACCATAAGTGTGCAAACCACCTGTGAGGACAGCACACTACTGGTAGTAACAACCACAAGCACAGCCTTGCCAAGTTGTAAAGCCAAGCCAAGCTGTTTCGTGAACGCTCCTCAAGATCAGATCTGATCTGCTTGATTATGGTTTATTTAAGGTGGAACAAGAACACTCCCCGCCGGTTAATCAAGCTGACATTTTCAGAATCTCAACGCCACGCCAAGGGTTTGCAAGATATTCGCGATTCGAATTCATAGCCTGTTTGCGGCAGTAATGATAACCAATCAGGTGGAAATGAAGACGTGACGACGAAGAGATCAGAGCATGAGCCGCACGGCGGGAGTGCATGGACGAGAAGAGTTGGATTATGGCGGCAGGAACCGCAATGTACAGGGACAGGTGAAGCTGTAGGTCAATCTCTTGTTTCCGTATGGCATAGATGGCAACTGTTTAACCTGTACATTCGTATCGTGAAGTGAGAGAAACATGCACGATGAAAACACATAGAGATCGACTAGATGGAGAGTTCTTCTAGTACGATACGCCTGATATTCTTGGTAGTGGCAGACTGATATTGCGGACGGGGTCTGTATTTGGTTCGTCGCCGTGTACAATGCCAAACTACATCAAACACCGAAATTGACTTCTTGCGTGAAGAACCTTCAGCTGGCCAGTGGATGATGCAAGATTCGATCACAGCATGTCTAAAAATCTCCACTGACTGTAAACATGCCAGCCGAACCTTCGAAAGAAACGCAATACTGACTGACGGCCAAACAGAGCATACATGCCCCTGGAGACTGAAAGCTCTTCAGAATCGACGTCACGGTTTTGACTCCTTTCTGCGAAGGAGAAGGATGTGAATAGCTTATGGACACGTGGCTTGTAACGGCTTGTATATTAGTTCATTCCAAAGGCACTTGGAGTGCTGTTGAGGAAAGTCTCTCCCGCATGTCAGTTTCGGGTTTGCCTCGAATTGCATCAGGTTAGAGCTGGCGGCGGCAGTAAAACGCAGAGACCTGAAGGCGAAAGAAAGGGAGAGCCATCGGTTCAGCCTTGCCCTAGCACGACGGTGCCCTGCTCCAGGAGATTCGGGAGCGTCTTGACGCTGCTCGTGCTGCCGATGTCGAGGCAAGTGTCTTGAGAAGCCTGTAATGCAGCAGATGCAAAATATTCTGCACCTTTTCGAGGAAGCGAAGGTGCTCGAAGCTTCACGCAAGCTGGCCCTTGGTGAAATCAAGGAGGGTACGAAATTGCAGGATGCGGAGGCAAGCATGGCTGTGAGTTCGATCCTTCTCCAGCTTGGTTGAAACACTTTGTCAGATGCTGCTGCGCGCTCTGGACGAGGGCAGGGCTGCAGGGCTGACGGAGCGCAACGACTGCAGTGTCCACAAGTCATCACAAGTCCCTTGTGTCGTGCAGATGCTTGAAGCATTGGTTGTTCTGTTTCGACAGGAGAATCAGTTGTACACGGGCAAGAGCGCTTACCTGAAAATGCAGGCAAGCACTTGCAACCTCGTTGTGGGATGGTGTTCAAATGCAACCAAGACACAAGAGGTTGGTAATTCTGGGGACTTTGAATTTTCGTATACTTCCGTAGCCGTAGGCCTGTCAGTCTTGGGTCCGCGAGGGCTCTTGAATCGGGGGGCGGATTGTGTCAAGTTGAGGTGTGCCAAAAATGGCCCGAAGACCTTTCGTTTCTGATAGTATGCCCGTTTAATTGCTAGAGGAGGGCATACATGCACTCTGAAGAAAGATGTTTAAACTCGCTGCTTCTGTGGCACGCACCAACTGCGCGAAAATTTAAAAACCGGGAGCAGAGTTCGGTGTAACTGCAGCAAAGCTTGGCTCCACATGCAACCGAGGTGGAACAGTACAGGTTTTCAAAGGTCGCCTGTACAGTTTGGGCACTCAGCAGGCTGCAGCTGTTGCGGAAAGCACGGACACGGAGGAGCCGAAATCGACCTGCCAGTGTATGCCAGAACTTCGAGGGATGCCTATAGCTCTGATACTGGGGAAGCTCGCCCAAAGGATTTTCGAAGCGTCTTGGCCGTGGCTGCTGAAATGGGACTGCCAGACCACCAGGCCTTGTGACTTGGATGTGCCTGAGCAACTTTTGAAATCTTCCAGCTGCCTGCAATCGTGAGGACTTGGTTGGAACACGACGCAGGTTGGCGCAGTTGGAACTGCGCCGGAGGCTTACGGAAAAAGCTCCAAACGCTTCCATTGTAATGAAGTTCTCCGACCCCAGTCTAATAGTTTGTTTGAGGACTCGTCGTATTGGGTTTTCTGCTTGGTCCAGCGCCCTTCTGATGCTCCACTTGCTACTTCTAAGGTAATCTTCCTTTCTCGAATCGTAGACCGGTTTTCTTGCGGTCTTGTCGTCTTCACTTGGCTGAAGCTGTTCATTAATTACATCATCCATGCAACACCAAAGTTGTGAAAACACTGTGTTTCCCAATGTAAAGCATTAGATCTGATCACATAGTTCAACTTGCCATACTACAACATCTGGCTCCAGATGAGAAAACCAAGTTCGACTGAGTTGGGCTTACGTGAATGGCTTGGGGATCTTTCGGATTCAGTTTTTTGCCCTTCCTTCCTTTGTTCTTACCCTGCCCTGGTGGTTTCCTCGGTTGGGGTCAGAATAACTGGTTATCAGCTGTAGTGCTCGTGTTCTTGGTCTGGGTTGATTGAGGGGTTCTAATTCTTGGATGGAGGTGAATCCGGCTCGTGAACCGGAAGCGCTCCCGCGCTCTAAACAGGGTCCACGCGGATCCTGCGCTGGAAAACCTGCAAGGCGCAAGAGGGAGGCCTTTCGGCGCTTTATCTTTGCAGACTCCTTGGTGGAGAATCCTGGTTCGAAAACTACGTACTATCCGTCCTCACGGTACAACCAGGGCGATCGGTGTGAGGGCGGTTACAGATCCAAACGCTGAAAGGCAGCAAGAGAGCGCAGCAGACGACGTGGTGGAAGTGGTAGCTCCTCAGCCTTAGACACCTCCTGCACCTCCTGTTCGTTCGACCCCTGAAGTGGCGAAAGCGAGGTTGATTCAGGCTGTCTACCGGCAATCAACTCATTCCGCGCACTACTGGGGCAACTCCTTCCTTTGATCGCTTGTCGCAGTGGGAAGCCAGCTCCTCCCAAGCCACCTCCGCCAAAGCCATCATCAAGCTAAGTTGGACGACTGTAAGGACTGCAAGTCTGATTGTGAACAATCAAATCCTGAATCTCACCCGATACGTAAGACCACCCCCTTCTAGAAACCCAAATCAATTGCTGGACAACGCCAACGAGCTGCTCCACACGAGGGTCTGCGACAGGTCATGTGGGCTGGGGAATCGCACGATATGAAGACAACGGAGACGGCACAAAGGTACCGGTGTAAAGCTTTGGCGCAGGCTGAGGTTGGAGTCGGGAGCATCAATGTGAACCCAAGAAGCTTCACCAGATCCAGACACCGAAGCCATCTCTGGAACAGTTGACTTAGGCGGCTTGGGGAGACCCAGACGTCGAGGTGCATGGAGCAATCGAAAAGCCTCTGAATTTCACACTCGCTGATCTGACTCTCTACCCTCGTCTGATTGAGTTGGAATGTTAACGAAGTGTTATTCGATCGGCAATCCTGAAGAGCTGCGTCAAGTTCCGGATAACTCAACCGTTGGGCTACAAGCCCAGCTTCAACCCGGCTCAAATCTGCTGTAGCTTCAGTGAGCTGACATTCCATGAACTGACCAACAGTTTGCCACATCTAACCTCAGACATACGAACTTGCCCTCTGAGCTGATCCACGGTGCGGCAATGACATCGCGAACTTGGCATTGAACGTCCTGCATTGAGACTTGACTTCCAAGGTAGATCCTCCTCCTCGCATTGCTCCGAATGCTAAAGCGAAATCGAAGGCTAATGCCAAGGCAACGGCAATTTGACTGATGCGGAAAAGGCCAAGGCACCGTGCATTTTCTTCCAGATGCCATGAGGTTGGGATAATTGCAAGTTCAGTCATAAGGCTCCCGCGCCCAAGCCGAAGGCCAAACCCAAGGATTCACCCAAAGGGAAGCATGCGGTAGCCGAAGCTGTTGTTGCCGTCGTTGCTACTTCGAGCTTGTGCACCCCTGTGATTTCTGCTGGTCCTACTTACACCGTTGAGTGGGCCGCCGGCACTGCTGCAGGTCGTCACTTAGGTTCGACCAAAGCTTTGTTTGATCAATGGATTCCCCGCCAAGCCCTCGATCATATCCTATGTTCATCCAGGTCCCTTGTTGCGTTTCACACTGGAGGTTGGCCGCAGCCCGATGTGCAAGCATGGATTTTGCCAATCGTTACATGTTGGATAGTTGTCCTTTGGTTCGCAGTGCCGGCATCGATGTAGAGTCCGGGAAAGCCTTCATACGGTTGCCTGGAAGTCTACCTGTCTTCGTCACCGATGCTTCTCAACTCAAGATTCAGTGTCCTGAGAAGTGTCGTCAGTATGCAGCTCATTTTTTCCAGTCCGGTGAGATTTGTCAGCGAGGATTCGGCAGCAGTCCCGAGCGCCGTCCAGAGCTTCGATTCACCCCCACCTCCCGACGGGCCCGACGTTGGGGTTCCACTTGAATTGCCCTCTGATGTTCTTCGTGACGATGGTTCAGAAGATAAGGTTCTTGAAAGGATTGTGAAGTTGAGGGATCAAGCAATGACGCTTGAACACAGTCTCGTCCACTTTCCAAAGAACCTTTCTCTGATGTTTGCAATCACGCTCGCATGCTAGCTAGGCATGTTCGGAGAAAACCTCGCGATCCTGAGGGAGAGCTTGATACTTTTGAAGCTTCCGAGTTTGGGGAAGCCATTGCCGCAGATCACATTCATGTGTTTAGATCGCCAGACGATTCCGGCTCTCTTGATAAATCATATGTTGTGCTGTGTCTGAGAGACAAATTCACTGCACTGTTCGCTGCCTTCCCAGGGAATGACCGTTCCATTAGCGCTGTTGTTGTGGCCCTGGGGAAGTTCGCAGTTCGTTGGGTGCCGTGTGTGTTCGAAACCTGTGACGCTCGTTTCTGATGCCGCCGAAGAGCTCGACGCAGCCGCTGAGGAGTCATTGAGGAGATCAGTTTCCTCAAAACGCCCAGTTACAGCGCGAGATCAGGACTTTTCAACAAGGTGTGCTTGCATCTTTCCTTGAAGCTGGGTTCTCTGTTCGCCCAGAACTGTGGCTCGTTGCATGTCGTTATACGGCATTGAACTTATCGTTGCCTGCTCCCGGTGATGACACTCGTGCAACAGATAGGATTTTGCAACAGAAGAAGCCGGAATACATGAGAGCCAAGTTAAAGGAATGCTACTTGGTCAGCTTGTGCTCTACAGAAAGTAAGTTTTGTCCCAATGCCGCTTCAGGTTTGTTCGCTGGTTGGAGGCTGATCAACAAGCCGTTAGCCCTTGAAGGCCCTTCCAGCTTCGCGGTGCTCTCTTGCGGTAGCCGTCTTCAAAACGTTGTTTCAAGGAGTAGCACTGAAGCAGAGATCGTATCATTGGGTGGAGCTCTATTCAGCGATGCCGTCCCGATGCTTGATGTGTGGGAGTCACTCATACCAAGCAATCAAGCATGTATAGCACTTGTGAAGAAGGGATTCAGTGCCAAGTTACGGCATCTTGCCAAAGCCCACAGGGAAAATGTAGCGTCCACCTGCGAGCTGGTGAATATGAATGAAAACATTCTGTTGTAGTACTGCAGGACGGACGAGCAGACAGGTGATCCTTTTGCCAAAGCACTCCCGTTGCAGCAGTGGGAACACGCTCCGACCTTGAGAGCAATTGCGTCTGAGCGTCCGCCCGACGTCGAGTTGTAGTCACGTCGAAGATGGCTGGCTAAGCCTCTATCTGATGCACTTTGCTGAGCTTTGTGCTTGGAAGATGCCTTGAAGGCAAACTCCGTGAGTGCTTGTACTATCACCACCCCCTTGTGGCTGGGGGTCGGGCTTGAAATTTCAGGGCTTTCCTGGGAAACCGAGTCATGTTCCATTTCAAGAGAGTCGCCGTTCGCTCGTAGGACACCGGCTTAGAGTGAAAGGAGATATCTCCTCAAGGGCCTTCAGACTAGCGTTGCAGCACCAAATCTCCACGCGATGATAGTACCATACTCTAAGGCAGTGCACGGCGAACCACTCGCGGAGCCATGGCTCCGAGACTGCGCGCCGAGACTCCTGCTGGAAGTGCAGCATGTCTGGAACATCCATCCCACATCACACCGGCAGCAAAGCAGGCGCATGCTGGTGAACCTCGCACAGGAAGCGCATGAAAGCCTGCCGAGTATTCTTCGGCCATCTTCGGCCCAGGCGCGACCTGTGCAAACTTGCTGTACACACTCTTGCTAAACTCGCGGTATGCGGGGCTATGGTGGCCTCCTTTATTAGGCCGCTACTATATTTCTATTAGAAATCTACTAAATTCCTACTATGCAGGGTCACGTGCTCCTTTCACAACCCTTTCCCCCAGCAGTTTCCTCCCGCCGCAGGTACTTCAAGCACACTTTTGCCTCGACGAGCTCCCGCGAGTTTAGCAAGAGTGTGTACAGCAAGTTTGCACAGGTCGCGCCTGGGCCGATGATAGCCGAAGAATACTCGGCAGGCTTTCATGCGCTTCCTGTGCGAGGTTCACCAGCATGCGCCTGCTTTGCTGCCGGTGTGATGTGGGATGGATGTTCCAGACATGCTGCACTTAGAATCCAGTAGGATTNAGGCTTTCATGCGCTTCCTGTGCGAGGTTCACCAGCATGCGCCTGCTTTGCTGCCGGTGTGATGTGGGATGGATGTTCCAGACATGCTGCACTTAGAATCCAGTAGGATTCAGAAAAGCTGATGCCTGTTGCGCACCAGGGAGCTGCTGGACGAATAAAAACCGAAGCGGTTGCGAGTGCCGAGATTTTTCGCTGCATGCACAGATCTGCGGAGCCGAGCCTACCTACCTCCCCCTCCGCGCACCCCGGTTGAAATTTCACGGGACCTTCCCCCCCCCCCAGGCTCTGTTCTATTTCATGCGGGTGGCTGAAACGGATCCAGCCTTATAAGGGAGGGGGGAGGGGGTTCCCCCCCCGACAAGGGGGTACTGATCTTGTACTCTCTCTGTCACGCTGCGTCGCGCCACGGAGATGAGGTGAGAGCACAGGGAACCAACGCAAGTTCACAATTAAGCCTGATTAACTCCATCGTGCCATCGTGCAATCAACTGTACAGTCAGTCAGTCATCACTACAGGTCAGGCGGGGGGAGTTATGAAAACACGGTGTTTCCCCATGTAAAACATGAGACTTGATCGCGTAATTCAACTTGCCATACTACAACATTTGGCTCCAGATGAGATAACCAAGTTCGAGTGAGTCGGGCTTACGTTCAGGGTTTGTGGATCTTTCGGGTTCGGTCGCTTGCCCTTCCTTCCTTTGTTCTTACCCTGCCCTGGTGGTTTTCTTGGTTGGGGCCAGAGTAACTACCAAGGACCAGAACTGCTTACTAGTGACGCAGTTGCATCTGCACCGCTTGCTGTTGGCCAGGTGAAGCTGCCGACGGCGCCGGCATCAGCAAACTCCAGCAGTGCATCCAGTCGGTCAAAGTCTGAGAGCGCAGGCCACATACGCATGTTTTGCATGAAGTGCGCGGCAAGGCTAAAGAACATTGCGTCGACAAAGACGACATCGACAAGGGCACCTTCAGGCCTCACATGTTATTTCATTTTCTACTCGTCACTGAAGAAGTAGGTAAAATGAAGGGGGGGCCGGGCTGGGGGGGGGGGGGGNAAAACAGCGTGTCGAAAAAGAAACAACCGAGACTAAGGCCCTTACATGACTGAAGATTTTTTTATTTTTAGCCCACTCAAAGGAAGGGAAGGTAAAAAAGGGGGGGGGGGGGGGGGGGGGGGGGGGGAAAAAAACGGGTTGGGTGAAATGGCTGCAGGGAGGAGGATTAGGTCGAGGGTATTTCACCCAACCCCCAAGACGCAGGCCTGTGGCCTGAGCGGATTATGGTCTGCGTCTGTGTGTTTGTGTATGTGCCGAAAGCGAGCTTTCTGACGGCAGCGGCTTTAAAGACGTCCTTGATCAGGCTTGCCTTTCTGCAATTCATCGAGAAAAAGTGTCACATGAACCAGATCGCAGACTTTGTTACATTGATCTCCAGCCGTGCGTAGAGCATCCCGAACATCTGGAAGGCAAAGGTGATGAAAGTGCCTCAAGCCCACGGAAATCCAATGCTTCCTTGGCAGAACTCCTACGACGGCTATTGCTACGGCCAGTGCTACGGCTACTGTTGCTGCTACTACTACCGATGCTACTGCTACTGCTGCTACTAGTGCTACTGCTCCTGCTCCTGCTCTTGTTGCTGCTCATGCTCCTCCTCCTGCTGCTGCTCCTGCTCCTGGTACTGCTATTGCTGCTGCTGCTGCTACTAGTCCTACCAGTATTACCAGTACTGCTACTAGACGGCAGCAACAACAACTACTACTACCACTACTACTAGTACTGCTACTACTACTACAACTACTACTACTATTACGACGACGACGATAGCAGTAGCAGTAGTAGTAGTAGTAGCAGTGGCAGTAGCGTTACTGCTACTATTACTAGTAGTAGTAGTAGTAGTAGTAGTAGTAGTAGTAGTAGTAGTACTAGTAGCAGTATTGCTAGTAGTAGTAGTAGTAGTAGTAGTAGTAGCAGTAGCAGTAGTAGTAGAGTAGTAGTCGTAGTCGTGATGGTGGTGGTGCTGCTGCTGCTGCTGGCAGTAGTAGTGCTAGTAGCAGTAGCAGTAGTAGTCGTCGTCGTCGTAGTCGTGGTGTTGGTGTTGGTGGTGGATGGTGGTGGTGGTGCTGCTGCTGCTGGCAGTAGTACTGCTATCCGCAGTCCTGCAACACTACCGCTGGCTACTGCCTCCTAGTTGTCCTCGCATACCCATCATTGCCGGACGAGGTCCAAATCCTGGCTGTGGCCAGGATTTCCAGAATGAGTGGCATAAGACCAGGAAGACATAGGAAGACTTTTGTTTGTTCTTCTGTGCTCGCCTGCGCGTGCATGCTGGTGCTGTCGATGTTTGCCTAGCATTCCTATGAATGTGGAGGCTGTGTGTCCTGGAGCTGCAGCAGGCCACCGTCGATTTCGACTCAGAACGACTCAGGCCAGCGAAGTCCTGACAGCGATAGAAGGCCGCAGGCATGTTTCCCTTGTTCAGGGACGCCATGTTGGAAGCCAAGGCCGGCCGCAGAACGTCGAAGCTCTCTTTGAGTGAGTGCTCAGTGCAAGGAGCGAGCGGCACCTGGCGAACTGTTTCCGCCAGCCAAGCGCAAGCTGGCCAGCATTTTCCCTGAGGCAACGCTCAGTTCTAGAGGTCTCAGAAATTATGAAAAAGCCGGGCTTCAGGCCTTCACAGAATGGATGCTCGTCGAGCTTGAAGAGGTCCCGGGCCATAACATAGTCTGGCCGTTCTGCGTCTCGGATTTGGTGACTGTGTGAGACTCTCGCTGGTTTGGATGATGACTCCTCGTCTGGCGTCCTTCGTGGGAAGCTTGTGGGGTCTTATGTGCTCTAATGAAGCATTGCATTGTCGGATGACCCAGCGACACCAAGGAGCCGTCTTGCATGAGGCTGCAGAGGCGAAGGTCCTTGACTCAGTCAATTCAACCATCCATCTTGTCCAACCAGCAGGATTAGATCGTTGAGGATCTTAGAAATGACACCCTTTCACGGTCTTGGTTAGAGGTGCACAAGCATGGCTGCAAACTGTCTGAAGGTAGAAGAGGAAGACCTGAAGCCGGGTGCAAAGAGCAACTGGTTTGGTGAGTGCACGGATTGTTTGTTAGGAATTTCGGAGCTTTGCTGTTGGTGTCAAAGTGTGAGCCAGAATCGAGGCGTGCGGAGGAGAGGCCACCTTGGTTGCCAGAGATTGGCTTCAAGGGAAGGGTGCTTGTTTCATGAGTCGAGGCTTGCAAAGCTCGAATTGCGGGAAGCCGTCCGAGCCCTTTGTGTAGCTCTTCAGACCTGTGTCTGTGGCTGTGCGCGGAAGCACGAGGCCACCATGTCAGACCTCCCAGAGATTGATCGTATTCTTAACAACGCTCAAGTGTACGGCCAGGACCTCAGTCGACAAAAGGCAGTCGTTGACGAAAGCTTCCAAGAAACCAGGCTGGGACGTTTCTCAAGGATCAGCAGGCGCAATGTACGAGGCCGTGGTGGGGGGGTCACGGCTGAAAATCTCGGAAGTTGGCAGATGCGCAGATGACCGATGTACTGGTGGGGCGAACAGTCAGGCTGCTAGCGTCCGCCGTCGAGATCTGCAGGCAGAGGACGGGTGCTTTGCGAGTTGCATTTTAGCATGCGTCCGGCTTCGAGTGCGCCTTGAAGCTGGCTGGCCAAAGACCATGAAGCCTTTCGGACAGGAGAGAAAAGTGGATTGCAAGCAAAACTTGGATCTTGCCGTGCGCAGACCAGTTTTGCACCGTTACACCCGGATGTCGGCCCACCTGTCCAAGCACTTCAGGTTCTGACCCTGGACTTGAACATGATGCGCCAGTACATTGAGGACCCCCCGCAGTTTTTCAGTGCCTCTTGGGGCCGCCATCGCAGCCAGGAAGCTAAAGAGCTGGGGCTTGACAAAGAGGTGCCAATTCGGGAGTTTGTTGCATCACGTCGTGCTTCGCTTGCTCTCGCTAGCCGCTAGTCTCCTCGACTCCCTGGCGGTTCTGGCGGCGACAACTGCGCAAAATCCATGCGGCGGCAAGCAGACTGCGTTCCAGTGGCTGGGTCCTACTTCCCACCACCGACCACATTGTAGAGCTAGCGTCTCGTGCGTCAACGGCTAGCGGCTAGCTGACTAGTCGGAACAGAGAGGAGACTCCGAGTTTGCTCCGCTAGAGGGAGGCATCAGAAACCAAAACGAGCAAGTCGGCCGCCACTTCAGCGAGCACCGATGCAAAGTTCACAAAATTGCAAAGCAGAGCTCATCCTGCCAGGTGATCGAAAAAGCCGAGGCGAAGTATCAGGAGTATGCCTAGATGCCGCAGATGACGGTCGCAGCTTGAACCTGTTTGAAGCCGAGTTTCACAGAGACACTTGCACAGATGTGTATGTACAGTGCGCGCAGCCTGTGCTCTTTTCCTCTCTCGGGTTCCAAAGGCGAGCCAGAGAGCACCGACGAGCAGCTGCCAAAAAGAAGAGAGCTGCTACATTGCTATATGGTTCGGTGATTCGGTGCTGTCCAGCGCGGCCGCCAGCTGGAAATGTTTTTTGGTCCAGGGGATGGGGCCAGAGGTGGGGGGTTGATATGGGTGCGATATCTCGGATGGGCTGGGCCACGGCTTTGCTAAGTCGGTAGTACACGGACACTGAAGCGCGCCCTCATCGAAAGGAAGTTCCGCAGTCCGCCACAAGTGTTTGTGTAGGACGCTAAGACTGAAAAGCCCCCCCTAGGAACCTCAAGAGGCTACAGCAGAGGATGCATAATTATGCCGCAGAGCCGAAAGGAAGGCAGACAGATGTGTCACCTGCCTACGGACAGCTCTTACCTGAACTCGCTGATGCGCATGCCAGAAGAAGAATGAAGAAGAAAACGATACCAGCCCCACATGCCAGGACTGGCATCACGTGCACCTCTTACATGCAGTCACCTGCATGAGCAGTGGCATCAGATGGCATCAGCATCTAAGGCCTTTGATGCACGCAGTCTCTGATTTAGCAGAGGTCCAGCCTGAGGGATTAGGCTTCCACTGGAGGGACAGGCTGACCGGAACGGACACCGCCAAGCTCGATGCAGTTTTGGTCAGGTGCTGGGCGGTGGAAACAAGAGAACCGGAAATGAAAAAAGGTTTTAAAAAGATTGGAAAATTTTGCAGGCAGCTATAGTTCGCGCAGTGCACGGGAGAGCTGACGGATCAGTGTTAAGCTCTTGTTCTTTAGTGGCATTTGCCATTCTTTTCCACGCGAGCTAGCCAATGCGAAGAGTCCCGAGACCAGGACTTCAACGTGCATGCCGGTACACTCGGTCCCCGATCTTTTCTTTGCGAGCAAGTGCCTCGTGATCCCCATGCCGTGCTGTGCACTTGCGCAGGTGGATTCTTATGAAGTTCGCCTGAGCAAAAACTTCGAGTCGTCCATCGAGCGCATGAATCGTGAGCTGCCAGAGAATTACAGGAGCTTTCCGTAATTGAGGGTCTGCAGGTAGAGCCGTCCAGCAGTTGCGCAAGTTGGGTTGACCCGTTGTTGTTCAGGATTCTGTACAGACCCTTCGACATGAAAAACCACGCAAAGTCGACAGCTCGGTGTCGGTTAAGTAGTCGTAGTGGCGTGTACGAGATAGTGTGCATAAGTCGCATGTTGCATAGTTCAGGAGGCCCGCCTATTGTGCAGCCAGGTCGAATCCCACGATCTACGAGGTTTTTGCACGCCTGGCGGAGTCTGTGGTGACAAGGGTCGCGATCGTCCCAGTACTGCAGGGCTCTTGCTGGGAGTGCAGCCACATGCCTAGCACATCATTTTTGAAGGAATGTGCTTCCCAAGGGCTTCTTCCACACGAAAACAGGATTGCAGGGCCGACCGGAGAGGCCTTTCTTGTATTCATTCCTAGCCAGATTTTACGGTTGCTTCTGGCTGCGGCTGTGGTTCCAAATCCATACATGCCGATGAAATTGGCTTGCAGCGAACCTCACAAAAATGCAGAGACCGAAATGTACCCAGATGGCTGCTGACTCTGTAAGAGTAAAGACTCAGATGTCGAGCAGCCTGGCCGCCCCCACCACCTCGCATGAGCTTCCATGCGACTCACATGCCGGAGAGTCAAATAGGTGCTAGCGGTAGTATGTGGTAGTTTTCCTTCTGGCCATGGTCTCATGATCCTGAGACACAGCGGCGACTTGAGTCCGCTTCCGGAGGCAACAAGGCATTTCGCAGATCTGCTTGACCTCCAATATGCAGACGAACCGAGCACCGCAGTTGGCTTCTCTTTATGTTGGTGCTGGACTTACTAGTAGTTGCCCAGCAGACAGGCCCGGAAAGGAGGACATGCAGGCATTTTGACCTTGATGCCGTGGAAGAACATCCGGCCCAGACTATTGACACACATTAAGGTGATCTTCATCCAGATGTTACGGAGGCGATGCTGCTCTCCAGCTGCACTACTGCATATGCCGGCATCACATTATTTTCAGCTTTCCGTACCATGACGTTGGAACCAAGGTACGAGCTTTTCAACCCAGTTGGTCCAGTGGCATCGATCCGTATATGCCGAGACAAGACAACCAGGAAGTCTTTGGGCTACGGCTATGCACCTCGGATGAATCGGCTTTGAAAGGCGATGGCAAGATCGGGTACGTCGTGTGCTTCAGGTTAACTTCCACAACGTGAAGGATGCAGAAACGGCTCTGGACTCTCTAAGCTATGCAAGCATCCACGGCCGAAGTTGCCGTCTCATGTGGAGCAACTCGGCTGCTTAGCATCATGCATGCAACACATGATTGTATATAGGCCAACTTCACGACACAAACGAGGTCAAAGAGATGCTGGGCAGAGGAAGGCCGAGCCAATCGACGAGTGAACAGCCGAGGCCATTTTCAGCCTCTTGCGTCGTAGGAACGCGCAGGCCAACAACAGCAACGTCTACGTGGCAAACCTTGACAAAAATATTGACAACAAGGCTTGCTGCAGTATGAGGGTTGCAGCAAAATTTGACGATGTCCTATGTGCAGACACTCAGCTCGTGCAGGCTCTGCACGACACTTTCAGCGTGTTTGGGGAGATTCGGTCCTGCAAGGTGGCCAGCTGCAGCCAGTAAGTAACCACGGCTCTTGATTCTGGATGGAGTAGCCGTAACCCGTTTCGGGGGTAACAGACTAGCCTTACAATCCGAAGTCCGCGGGTGAGAGACTCTTGTGAGGAAAGGGCCTAGGGGGCTTCCAGGCTATCTCGGATTCTCACAAGACGCTGTCAACATGCCCCTGTGATTTTGAAGCGAGTTGCACGCGTGTTACCACGATGGATCGGTATGAGCCCACAATCCGAGGTTGCAGCTGATTTACTTGGAAATTCCTTTGGGTATGGCTTCGTCCACTTCGAAACCGAAGAGGCCCACCTGCTGTTTGACTATGTCCCTGCGCATGGCTACTTGTAGAAAACTCCGACCAGGGTTTGTAGTATACCAGATGACGAGACGAGGCATTGGCCGAACTTAAGCTTTGCACAGGTCGGACGCACATTGAATCAGACTTGGAAATTATGTAGACGGGCTGTCCTGAGCTGTGTTCATGATATACGGTTGCCGAGCACTCGCCGTAGGCGAGTTAAAGCTGTGGAGTGAAGATGTACCCCGGATGGGCCTGCAGATAGTGGGACCTGGACCTCTTGTCGGTCTGCTGAATTCGTAGCTCTGCTCAGGCAGCGAAGGATGCAATTGAAAGGCTCAACAATGTCGAGGTAGGCGGCCAGAAAATTCAAGCCTGCCTCTTACGGGCGGCCTGTCGCAGCCTTGAAAATCCTTAAATTTCATGCCGTCTGAGGTGTGCATGTGCGAGAATCGAAAAGAGGGTGCCCCGAACAGCCGACTCCTGAAAGTCTGAAAGCGTGGAATCTATCGTCGGCACATGTTGGCACTGTTGCTTCAGGTGCGGAGGACTTCACCAATTTGTACGTGAAGTGTTTTCCGTCCTCTTGGGATGAGGACTCGTACCAGCCTCACCGTGTGCACGAGTGTTTTGCGGAAGTGGTGGCAGGAAGCTGTGCGATGTGAGTTCAGCAAATTCGGCAGACTCACTGGCATTGCAGCATCTTGCCGAGAAGAAGCATAGCTGGGAAGACGGTGTTTGCATGTCGATGCAGACACGCTAACATTCTCCACGGCATGTCGCAGGCGGAATGTTTCCTGAATCCCCAAGGTCCGCACAGATGCGCAAGGTCGCAGAAGTGCTTTCGTCAATTTTGAACTGCACGAAGATGCCAGACGATGTGTGCAAGAGAATCCCGGCCGCATATGCCGCATCCAACAAGTGCATGGGCCCGACTGAGTTCGGCAGCGCTGTTGTGAGATGCTGAGGATGCACATGAAGGACATGCGAGGTCCTGAAGAACAGGACCGAAACAAGTTTAGCTTTGTCGTCTTGTGATGGTTCGTCCATCGACTTGATGTGCACCCGGCATCGCTGTTGGACTGGCCGGGAAGCCACTAATAGTTGCGTCGATGTGCGCTTCTGAGCCACCGCCGAACTCTCTTGACTGTAACTGACCAGTGCTGCGCGTGATACAAGCAGCAGCAGGTTACTTGCCAAATTATGTTGCAGTGCCAGAGGGTCCAGACTGCAAGCAATCTGAGTCGCGGCATGTTGAGAGAGCGGCAGGGTCCCGACCAGAAGACACAGCAGAGGATGACAGAGGGAGCGTGGGAGAGTGTGGGGTGGAGACGATTCGAGGAGCTGCCAGACCTTTCGGTGCTTTTTGCACTTCTCCCGTTCTCATGCAGGACACTCTGGAGGAGGTGGGATCAGACGGGCATCCGCTGTCACGACTTTATGTGCAAAGAGCTGCTCGTCTTTTTGGAAGCAACTTTCCAGAAGGTAGTGTTGAATGCTTTCAATGCCCGCATGCTCCAGGGTAGCAGCTGTGGTACGTGCAGGCAACAGTAGGCGCAGCAGCCCTTAGCTGTGCGCAAAACTCTCTGCTGTCTCCCTTCTCATCCCAGGCTCAGCCAAAGTCGGAAAGGGAGCGCATCCTCAAAAAGCAGTTCGCCGAGGATGCCGCACTCAAGAACCCGTCACGAGCCTGAAATTGGAAATACCTGTGAAATACCTGGACGCACAACACCTCTCTCCAGCCAGTGAAGTTTGATGCAGCGTGCGGGTTGAAGTGCAATGCCCAGGTCCAAAATCAGCCCCTTGTCGCAAGTGCATCGTGTGGATGAGGCTTCGTGAGCCAGGGTAACGCTCGGAGCGAGCAGACTACAAGCTGGAGTAGAGCGTATGGGCATGGGACAGATGGGCGTTAGCCATGAATCCCGCATCATAGACCTTGGTCGTCACAGAACTTGCTCCAAGGTTTGTACGTGAAAGGCTTGCATGAGGACATCACAGATGAAGATCTTCGAAAACTCTTCGAGCCCTTCGGCCATGTCTTGTCGGCCTCGGCGCCCTGCGATGCCAGCTGCGTCTCTGCATTGGCACTGCATTGTCACGGCAGGGCATGGCGTTTCCAAGCATGCTTATCCTTGTTGAGAGCGTCCGCCTGTGCTCAGATGGGAAGTGCCGTGGCTTTGGTTTCGTGAACTTCGGCTCACTCGAGGAAGCTACGAAGGAGTGGGCAATGGGCAGGGGTGGCTGCACGCGGGCAACCTTGTGCAACCTTCGTGATTCGTAAATGTCGTCCGTCGTATACCATTCATTTAGCTTTCCTGTACCCTGCAGTTCAGAGATGTCGCTGATCACCCGGGTCTCTCACGGCGTTTCAAACGAACAATAGCATCAGTTTGGGTATGAGCGTTTTTTTGTGTTGTTGGTTGGTACTTTGATAGGTTTGCATGTCACGTTGCTGCGCAGATTACGGCTGTGCTCTTCCTTCCCGCTCGTGCCTCGTTGTTGAGGTTTGCCTATTGCTTTCTGCCTCTTGTGTTGGCTCTATCTGTTTTTGTTTTAAGCGTTTGTGCTTTCGGCCTTCTGGCTTGCCTTTTGCTGTTTCCATCTGGCTATTTTTGCTGCCTTCCTTCAGTGCTCTCTACGATTATCTACGTTTCTTATTGTCGTGAAGTCATGTTGCTGTGCTTGTTGTTGCTGACTTCGGATGCTGTTTGCCTCGGGCCCTGCGGTGCCCTCATCCCGCAGTGCCCGAACCTCAACCTCTGGTCCCTTGTCTTGCTGGTCATCTAGAGGCTAATTTCGGCCTGCATCTATGCAGGTACGTCCATAAGGAAAATTCAGGCTCATCAATGCCAGTTGCGAAATTTTCCAGTTGCTTGTTTTCTCTTGTCCGCTTGTGAAGCAAAGTAGTACCAGTTTTACGCACGATAACGATCTAAGGGTGTTTGCTTGCATTATTTGTTGTTATTTTCGTAAGTAGGGTGAGGAGGCCGTTTCGACACGTCAGGCGTTGCCAAGCCGTTGCCAGAAACTCGGAGCTTGTCCCGTGCAGGCAGTGTCGCAGATGCATTTGCGTGCTACGAGCTCAGACAAGCAGGGGTGGCATGGGGGGCTGCAAAACAGTGGAATGTCAGGTGGTGCATGGAAGGCCTATTCATGTGGATTTGGCCGAAAGCAAGAAGGCCTGGCCTAGCTCAATCGATTGTGTGCGACTTTAGCTTCTCCTCATTTCTGCCGGCAGCGCCCAGTAAGGTAAACCCAACAGGAAGCATTTGATTACCTGTCCAGGATCGCCAGGCACGTCAGCAGCGATCACAGCGCTTTGGCACAGGCCGAGGTCGGGAGCCAGCAGTGAATATGCTGTGGGTACTTGCTCATGGGGGATTCCAGAAAACAGTGATACCTTACTTACTTAGGGTCCTGAGAATGAAGTCCAATTGCTTAGGGTTCTAAGGGTCTCTTACATCGGTCAAAATGGAACTGAAGATTGGGGGGCTGGCTCCGAGGCATGCCAGGAGCTCGCTTTCCGGGAGTCTCGGCTGAAGACCTGCAAATATCCAGATATACCTAGACGGCCTAGACCCCCCAGGCCGAAATCATTTAGTGATTCCTTCCCAGAGGGATCCCCAGATAGGGTTGGTCCTATCATCCTGTGGTTCCGGTGCTTTGTAATTGCAGATCCGCGTCTAGCAGTTTCTCATTTCTCAGTGTTTGTTCCCCAGACAGCGTGGCAAGATGATGGGACGCACAGGGATAGTTAGGTCAGTGACGGCGAGAGGCACATCCGTCAATAAACATCTCGCCACAGTCCAGAGTCCAGAGCAAGCCCCTTCTCGAAGGATGCCGAACAGAGTGTAAAGTGTAAACTGTGAGATCCATTAGCACTTGCCACCATTTCTGCGTTCGAAACGCTCGAAATTTCAAAAGTGTAAAGTCAGGGCCAAGTTGTTCGGCCTCACGGGCTCGTCCGTGTGGTCTTCCGGCCGTGCTTCGAGCCTGCGAGTTTTGCGTTACCCTCAAAGCTCTCCTGACAGGACGACCTCCCGATGTCGTGTTGTTTGACCCGCCGTGAATTGATGTGCTGCGGTGGAGTTGCAGTGGTCTCGGGATGTGGCCGTGGTGTCGTCTTCTGGTGTCGTTTTGTGGCCAACCAGTCTTTGGGGATAACGCTGGCAGAATGCTTGACGCAAGTTGCTGCATGTCCTTTTGCATATACCACGACACATCAGTCATCATCAGTCACTACCCTCACCACACGACAGCGATCACTGCTAACAGGCTACTGATGTACCACTTCTCCTGTGACTACTGCAGCTGCTGCGATTACTAGTACTACTAGACCTGGTACTAGTACTGCAACTGTTCCTGCTACTCCTACTCCTACTCCACCTACTACTACTACTACAACTACTACTACTACTGCTACTACTACTACTTTACTACTACTACTACTACTACTACTACTACTACTACTACTAGCCACCCCTTCCGCCTACCAACCACCTGGCCCCCAAACCCATCATCATCTTCGTTGGTAATGGATTACGACATCACGAAAGTACTGTAAATGGCGAGTAAAATGGATGTGCCCTGAAAAAGCATATGCCGCCCCCCTTCTATTTTTTTACCACCCCCCCTCCCCCCCACCCCACCCCCGCCCCACAGCGCAAGCAGCAACAGTGCTTAACAGCGGTGGTCGGTGTTGGACTACGACATCACGAAAGTACTGTAAATACCGAGTAAAATGAATGTACTATTAAACAGTGCTTCGGAGAGGTGGTTGGTAGTACTACTACCACCACCACCACCACTACTACTACTACTACTACAACTACTACGACTACTACTACTACTACTACTACGACTACGACTACTACTACTACTACGACGACGACTACTACTACTACTACTACTATCTACTACTACTACTACTCCTGCTACTACTACTACTACTACTACTACTACTCTACTACTTCTACTACTACTACTACTACTACTACTACTTCGACTACTACTACTACTACCACTACTACTCCTGCTACTACTACTACTACTACTACTACTCTACTACTTCTACTACTACTACTACTACTACTACTACTACTACTGCTACTACTTCCACCACCACCACCACCACGACTACTACTACTACTACTGCTACTATGGTAGTATAAGTACCACTACCATTACCACTACCACCACCACTAGCACTACGACGGCTTCTACTACTACTACTACTACGACTACTGCTAGTACTACAACAACAACTACTACTACTACTACTACTGCTACTACTACCACCACCACCACCACGACTACTGCTACTACTACTACTACTACTATGGTAGTACAACTACCACCATCACTACCACTACGACGACTTCTACTACTACGACGAGGACGACGACTACTACTACTACTGTGACTACTACTGCTAGTGCTACTGCTACTGCTATTGCTACTGCTACTGCTACTGCTGCTACTGCTCGAGCTACTGCTACTCGTACTGCTCCTACTCCAACTCCTGTCCCTACTACTACTACTACTGCTGGTGCTGCTACTACTACTACTGCTGCTACTACTACAACTACCACTACCACTACTACATTGTGCTGGCAAACGAAGCCTGCTGTTTGTCACCAAAGTTTTGCTCATGTTGGTAAAACTTGAAATATTGCTCAATCTTGCTCATCTTGGTGGGGGTGCAGGATTGAGCAAAATTTTGATGATCTTGCAAGTTTGGGGTGGCAAAATTTACGCAAGGTTGCTCAACTTGCAAGCTTGCTATACATGTGTTGAGTTTGGCAGGTTTGGGTGCACATGCATCATTCTAAACTTGCTGCTGGCTGCCCGATCCAGGCGATGGGGAGCGCTGAGGGTGCAGTCGACGCCCCACCTGGCACGGACGCAGTGACTGTGGTTGACCGACTCGCGGCCCAGTCGGTGCGGGCCTTTCGCGAGCGCATGCGAGTGCCACGGCTTGATGGTCGATGATGATTGCGTACGCTTTTTCTCCTGGGAAGAGGCCGCAGTTGGCCAATGCCGGCCATGCTGTGGCTGATGCGCGGGCCGAACTCAGCCAAGACCTCGACGACGAGGCGGTGCTGAGCTCAGTCCACGGCGCACTTTTGGTGCTCCAAAGGGAAGCAGAGCCACACTCGATCGGGGTTCCGCTGGGCAGCACCTGCACACTTCAACGACAGCTGAGCATGGGCGGAGGCCTGGGTTGAGGCTTATGGTGCCCTCAGGCCAGCTCTCTTCCCTGATACCTCGAGCGACCAACGGCTTTTGGACGAATGTGCTCGAGGATCTGATGCAGGTGCCTCCCTTCCATGAGTTCCGTCAGCGTCTACTGGAGGACTGTAGAAAGCACGACGAGTTCTGCTACCTCAGTATTGATGCTACTTTCAAGATCTATCTGAACATAATTGGACAGGCGGACTTCCATGCGTCGCAGTCGTGTCGGGAAACTGCAGCCATACCTGAAGCCAGCGCGGGTTACCGCACACTAACCTGTCGTGGCCGTACGGGCGCAAGCTGTTCTCATCAGAGTCGCCCGTTCCGAGAAGGCAACGGTCGTGGCCGAAACTCTATCCAGCAGGCTTCCCGCGGGTCATCGATCCCAAACGGCGTATTGCCGAACCCTTGCAGCGTTTCCCTCGATGCCATGCACATCGTGATGGTGTATCAACAAAACATGAACAACAAGAAAACACAGGGGAGTCGATGGCTTGCAGTTCTGATGGATAAGCTTCGCAAAAGACACCCTGTCCGCACAGCTGCTTCGTGGGGGCCCTTCCACACTGGCCAGGTTCTGCCTTCTTCCAGCGCAGACGTCCGAGCCATGCGAGAGCGTCTAGAAGCGCCGGTTATGTCGGCCCCAGAGGCAAGTCGGCGCCTCGAGACTGTTGACCCGGATCGCAGTCCTTGCTCACCTTTCTCTCCTTTATGACGAGGTGCAGAAAGTCACATATTCTGGAGTCTCCTTACATCGGCTGATCCTCAACGTGGCCTCGCAGACAAAGGTCCAGTGGCTGCTCAACGACACTCGCTATCGCCACTCGGTGGAGCGAGAATCCTTGGTCATTCTGCCCAGCGGAACCACATCCAACGAGAGCCTGCATCACGAGATCAACCACTGGTTCCGGGAGACAGTAACTTGGTTGCACCTGTCCTAAATTCCTTTGTCGCAAGGCGCCCTTGTGAGACTCTTGCGTGTGCATTTCGAGGCTGCTCTGCACAAGGCTACCTTGCTTATGAAGCTTGACTTCCTCCAATTTGTCAGGGTGTTCGCTCATAGCCAGGCCCTCTACAGGCCCCTGCAAAGGCAGGCGAGCCAAGCGGAGATGACGAGACGAGCCTTGAAGGCCAACGTCCAAGTCACTCTCGCTTGCCCTGCGTGGAGAGCTTGGGCTTGGTGCAAGGAGTTGACAGTGCCAGGATCTGCTCCAAAACGAGCTGAGCTCCAGGTCCTCAAGCAAAGGCCGGGCAGTGCGGGAGGCAATGCGGCAAAGGAAGGCGGAGGCCCGTCCCAAGCCAGCCTTGAAAAACTGGAAATCAGCAGCCCCTGCTCTGCCGAAAAGTCGTCCAACGCGACGCACGTATTTCGTCTGAGAAATCTCATGCCCTTGATCAGGCCAGGACGGAAATTTAAGCAGGTGTAGAGGTAGAGCTGTGCATTTCCGGAGCAGGCTTTCGCAGAAGAAAAAGACGCATTCGAAGACGCACATTCTCCAAAGTTCTCACGCACAGCAAGAACGCACAACAACCTTGTCGGGTGAAATTTGTACCGGTATCTCACGAGCGTCCTCTGAATGCTGCTTGTGCCGGCAGGCCTTTGTTGCAGCTCCGCGTCTCAGCAGCGCACAGCAGATGCCGTGCAGAAATAAGACTAGTCGAAGCAGCGACTAGAGGATAGAGTCAGTCCTATGGAGAAGGAATTGGTTTCTAGGGGTTCCTGTGTGAGTGAGATGCGAGTGAGATCTCTCGAAGTACTCGTGGTAAGGGAATCGGTATTGCGTTGTTGGGTACTTGTTGCTGCTTGCTGCTTTCTTCGTGAGACTCATTCATGGGGCCCCTGTTTTTTCAGCCCTTTTTTTTTAGCCCTGTTTTTTGTTCCCGGGGGGTGGGGCGGGGAGGAAGGAAGGAAGGAAAGAAAGCAGGGAGGAAGCAAGGCAGGAAGGAAGGAAGGGAGGAAGCAAGGGAGGAAGCAAGGAAGGAAGGAGAGAAGGGCGGAAATGGAAGAAACCAGGGGAGACACAAGGAAGGAAAGAAGGAAGAACGCAGGGACAACAGCAAGACCATGGGTAATAATAAGCGTACTGAATCGTACTGATATACTGCTAGTATGAGCAATACAAGTGCCAATACAACACCAGTATTTCTAAGCTCACCCCTACGGGATAGGGGTTAAAAAATTAAATAAGGATCAAAAAAATTATATAAGGATGCAAAAAACTTAATAAGGATCAAGAAAACTTCATAAGGATCAACAAATAACTGAACAGGTATCTGAAAAGAGAAGGAAAGACAGAAAGAACGGAGGAAAGAAAGAGAGAGAGAGAGAATCTCGGGGGAAATCGAACTCTTTTCACGCCTCGCCGAAAGCCCCATAACAAATGGGGGGCCCATGTGGCCGGGGGGCTTCGCACGCCTCCTATGCCCAGAAGAAGAAGAGAGAGAGAGAGAGAGAGAGAGAGAGAGAGAAAGAAAGAAAGAAAGAAAGAAATAAAGAAAGAAAGAAATAAAGAAAGAAAGAACGAAAGAAAGAAAGAAAGAAGGAAAGAAAGAACGAAAGAATGAAAGAAAGAATGAACGTACGAAAGAAAGAAAGAACGAAATAAATACATACAGAAATGAATAGACAAATAAGGAAATGAATAAAGAAAGAAAGAAATAATTAAAGGAAAAAGAAACAAGCAGGACATAAATAACGAAAGATACGTACGACTCTCGGTTTTTTATTTTGGCAGTCTTTGTCTAGGGGCCATGTTTTTTTTTCGAAGGTGTGGCTAACCCCTGCCTGGAAGGTGTGGCCAAGGGACCCTCGGTCCTGTGGTGTTCTGCTGCCATGTACCCGAAGACATCGCAAAATAGACAAACCTAAACCCGCCACCACCAAATCTCAACCTCAAGAAACCCCAAACCCAAAGCTTCAAAATTCCGAACCTTCAGCTCTCCAGGTTCCCATGCCACTCAGCGGTGCCGCCTTGCAGCCCGCGGAAACCGCCCCGCAGCCCGCGGCAGAGAGAAAAAAACAAGGGCCAAGAAAAAAAAACGAAAAATAACTCTCCACCCCCTGCTCATTTATGCGAGATCTTGTTCCGAGACAAGAGAGGAAGCTGTATTGCGTTGCTGGGCTCATTTATGCAAGTCTTGCTCCGAGACAAGAAGAGAAGCGGTACTGGGTTTCTGTGTACTTATGCGTGAGTGCTGACTTGGCATTGCGCTGTCAGGTACTTGTTTGTGTTCGCGTGCTGTCCGATTCAGATCTTGTGGCACAAACCTGACATTAACAGAATGCTGCTCCAATACGTACTCTAGCTCGTTGGTATCAGCTAGCCGGCCTTCGTGGGAGAGTATATGACTACAACAAAGCCCGAGTGCCAGCTTCCAAATAGACCCTATTTCCACCCAGGGGGGGGGGCGGGGGCATCTTGCAATCTTGCTATTGCTATTTTGCCAGCCTTCTCTTCGGCCACAGAGCTCAAGTGGCTCAAGATTGCAAGGTTGCCTGCGATCTTGCCCCCCCCCCC
>BGNK01002746.1:18992-89445 GCA_003297005.1 Symbiodinium sp. clade A Y106
ACCGGGCTGGCACAGCCAGTGCCATTCATCAAAGGCGCAGTAGCCTGGGCTTGGTCGCTCATAACCTGAAGATGCACATCAGCATCTAACGAATTGGGTGTAGCCATGGCTGACGAATGTTTCTTTCACAGCTAAACAAAAGCCTGTGCTTATGTCTCAAAAGACCTGTGCCCTGACAAAAGTGTTCTGAAGGTCTATAGGACTGAAAAATGTACAAGTTGTCCTAAAGTTGTCCTTCACACATCGTGGCACAAGGAGTTTGTGTACCGCAGCTCTCTCCTGAGCCACACACACATGAGCGTTGGAGCTTCTGCACATTGAGCGNAAATGTACAAGTTGTCCTAAAGTTGTCCTTCACACATCGTGGCACAAGGAGTTTGTGTACCGCAGCTCTCTCCTGAGCCACACACACATGAGCGTTGGAGCTTCTGCACATTGAGCGGTTTTTAACAAAACCCTAAACCCCAAACCCTAAAGGTTAAGCTTCAGTTTCCCAGGATGCTCGAGAAGTAGGAGAAGGGGTGTTAGATGTTTGGTCGAATTTCTGATTTTTTGGCTTGGCTAGTTTAGGGTTTAGGGTTTAGGGTTAGTTTAGGGTTTAGGGTTACCCTAGGGATCTAAGGACTCATATATTAAGGCTTTTGGGCCCAAAGACCATACTATACAAGGCTTTTGGGCTATTTTGATCCCTAGGGTTTTGAATCCAAACAGTGATCTCCGCGGGTTCCTGCGTTGGTTCATCTGAAGAAGCTTGGGCTTGTGGGTGGTCTGGCTGTTGGCAAACCCCGGTGCCAAAGGCCCTAGCACTACAATGCAGGGGGATTAATTGCCAGCAGTGTTCCTTTTAATTAGGTTACTTATTCTATTTATAGTAAATATACCCCCAAACCCTGTTCTATTTGCCCCTACAGTACTGTTTTGGTGCCCTATGCTATATCGTCTGAGACACAGCTGCAAGTAGCCAAGAGCCTCCGCCCCTACTTTTAGACCTTGAACTCGAAATTCCCGCCAGAGTACGTAATACGTACGACTGTCCAAAGAACAACCTGCGAAGCCACAAATCCTACTAAACCCTAAACTCTAAAGCCCTAACCCCCTAAATCAACTCTAAACCTCTACGTACCAGGACCCGAAGAGCCCTTTCTCAGAGCCCTGAGGGTCCTTAAGTGTGGGTATCTACATGAGGGTAGTCGGGGGTCTAGGCAAGCTCTAAACCCCTACACCCCTACACCCCCTAAACTCCGAAGCCCCTGACCCCCCAAACCCCTAAAGCCAAAAACCCCAAAGCTCTTAAGAAGAGCCCTAAACCCCTTATAAGCCCTCATAGGCCCCTAAACGTGAAAACCCCCCAAAGCCCCTAAACCCTAAACCGCTTTAAGAAGAGCAGGACGAGCAACAAGCCGTCGGGGCCTCCCTTGCCTTCTGCACCCCTTGGGGTTGTTTGGCCCTCCAAGGCAGGGTGTAGCCCTAGGGATCAAAATAGCCCAAAAGCCTTAAACAGTATCGTCTTTGGGCCCAAAATCAAAAGCCTTATTATATGAGTCCTTAGATCCCTAGGGTAAGAAGAGGGAAGTTTCCAGTTTAGGGCCTTGAGGGGTTTAGGGCATATAGGGCTTTGGGTTTAATTGGGGGTTTAGGGCTTTTTGGGCTTAAGGGTTTGGGGGTTTAGGGTTTGGAGTTTAGACCGATGCAGCCGGAGCACAGCACTTGGGACCCAACACCTTGTACCTCCTAAGAGACGCTGGCTCGGGGCTTGGGGTTTAGGGTTTAGGGGGTAGTACATATATATAGGGAACTTCGGAAAGACTTTGGATGTTGTCTTGTGAACAGATATCTCTTCTTGTCTCGCTGAAACTTTGCTGCTGACGGACGTCTGTCCACCGTTAGAACCCATGTTTTGTAACATGGAATACTGCCCGATGGTTTGCAGGGCTTAGGGTTTTAGGTTGCAAGGAGTACCCAGAGGCCCCATAGTAGTTCCTTTGGGATTACCATATTATAGGATTCTATATATGAACCCCAAAAAAGAACTACTATGAGGCCTATGGGTAATTACAGGGTCTCGTCGTTCAGCAAAGCCAAGGCCCTATAGGCGACTATAGAACCGCAAACAACAATCTAAGGTTGGAAGTACGGGCCCCTAATAAGGAACCTTAGACCTTGTTGAGGGAGTTCTAGGGACCCTGAAGAGTCTATATAGGGTATATAGGGTATATAGTAGGTATATAATAAGGTCATTTGTGCAGTGCCTCACACGAGAAGCCGAACCCCTCAACATGGCGGTTGTTCCGCGTCGAAGATAGCTTCATAGCTGACCTACAGGCTCCATATATATATATATATATATTACCATTATGGAATTAGGTCCCAAAATACCATTCCTATTATGGTTGTAGGGACCTGATTCCACAATGGTAGTATATGTGGAGCCTCTGGGTGAGATTCTTGGACAGGGGATCCACGACCAGTGCCTGTGTTTTCCATCTTTTCATGGTGATATCGTGCTTACGAGACGGTGAATGACCCTAAGGGTTCAAGTAGTCCTCATTTATGGATTTTGGTTCGTAAAAGGGCCCAAAGTCCCATAATGGGGAGCACTTGGACCCTTAGGGTGAAGCAGGGTCGCTACGATGCGGCCTCTCAGCTGTTTCGGAACGACTCGCACATGCTCGTTTAAGTGCACAGAGAAGGCCGACGGCCACGGCGGCGTGGTCGTTGATCTCTTCCTGGACTTGTGCACCTGGGGCTTTTCTTGGCGCGTCGTATGCTCTGCTACATGTGTGGTTGCTGTTCCAGTGAGTTGGTAAGGCTTATACCCCGAAAAGTAGCGTGTGCCGTTGAAGCCGGGGCCAACGTACCGTTGCTTCTTTTGCTTGTTCCGGGGTTCCTTTGCGTGTATGAGATCTTCAGGTGCGACCGTGGGGGTTCCAGGTGGCTGATTCATGGGCAGCAACGGTCTACCTCAAGTAATCCATCCACCTGTAACTCAAGTTTGAGATGACCTTTCGAGATTCATGTTTCCCTCGCTTTCTGGCACCTTCGTTACTCTGTAGGGCCTTTCTTGGTTCAGCCAGCTTTATCATAATCAGGGTTTCGCCAGGAAAGAGGCAACCAATTAATGTAGAAGCCTAGATAATTACCAATATTATTCCTAGGGTTCCTTATTATAACTATACTATAATGTACTCCAAAACCCTAAGGCGCCTGCAGTAGAGGATGTACAGCTACAGACGGGTATTCGTTGCCTCGAAGCCTCTTTCAGATTCTTTACATCTCATGTGGGGTTCTGGGGTTCGGGTTTTGGGTTTTGGGTCCTCCCTGAACCCTAAGCTAACCCTCGGGATCAAAATAGCCCAAAAGCCTTAAACAGTATGGTCTTTGGGCCCACAAGCCTTATTATATGAGTCCTTAGATCCCTAGAGTAACCCTAAACCCTAAACTAACCCTAAACCCTACACCCTAAACTAACCCTAAACCCTAAACCCTAAACTAACCCTAAACCTTAACCTAACCCTAAACCCTAAGCCCTAAACTAACCCCAAACCCTAACTAAACCCTAAACCGTATTCTTCGGCTCTCCTTCTTCAGGGAGAGCCTTGGATTCGACAATTAGGGACCCAAAAAGCACATAAGCATCAGCAATGTATGGGGATATCCCTACCTTATTGGGCTTCATTATAAGGGGGTTTACATGGGATATCCCTATCCATAGTTTTGCTTATGTGCTTTTTGGGGGCCCTAGATAACCCTTTCATGTCATCTCTGAGGGTCCATGTTCCCAAATAGTAGTAGGGTTGCGCGAAGGGTTCCTTCTAGGGGTGTACGATTAGGGTTCTATAGGGTTTAGGGTTTAGAGTTTAGGGTTTAAGCGTTTAAGGGTTTAAGGGTCCATGTACCCAGATAGTACATACTTTGGCCCTCACGCACCTATATAAGGACTACTTTAAGGCCCATATACATACTATATGGGCGCATGGACCCTTAGGGCATACTGTGCCAGGAAGAGCCCACCACACTCAGCCCACTAAGCCCAAACTAGTAGCAACATCTCCTTAAATTAAAGTCCCTGTTAACGGTGTACTGTAGACTGCAATGTGACTCTAGTCTTCTGTTTTTGAGGATCTCGACGAAGTCCTACTAAGCCCAAGGGGTCATAACCTACTAGTTTTTTTAGGGTTTGGGGTCACAGGTAGACCCCACGCAGCCCAGGCTGTCCATTCTCCAAGCGACTGCTCCACACTGTCGCAGGCTCTTGGGCTGCAGTGAAGCCCAGACTATCAACCCTTGACTTTGATTCCGGGGGTTAATATAGGAGCCTAAATCATTACCAATACTGTTTTGGGGGGGTTCCTTAATATAATTATACTACAGGGCCCCACAGCCCGATTCCAATTATTAAGGCCCCTGTACTAGGGCTTAGAGTCGGGTTTAGGGTTTAGGTCTGGGGCTTAGGGCTTAGGGTTTAAGTTAAGATCTACTAGCATGGTTGTTCGACTACTGCTACGACGACTACTACGGCGACGACTACTACCACCACCACCACTACTACCACTAACCCTGCCAAGAACTTTCCTACATCCAAGTACCCAAGTGTTGGATTCGGACCCGGAACAGCTCTGAAACCCTCAACCCTCTAGCTCCTGAAGCAACTCAAGTTCGAAACCCATTCCCAAATTTATGGTACCGTTTTGACAGCTGTTAAAGGTTTGCTTGGCTGGAGGACCTTTTTGTATTCGCATCTGCTATATTTAGATTCAGTGTCCTTGGTTTGTTGTACCCGTACTTGGAGGGCCGGACGACTTAGTACTTTGTTCATAAGTAGAGTTTTGAGTGCTACGTAGTACTTTGTTGATAAGTAGAGTTTTGAGTGCTATGAGTGGGATCCCAATTGGGGTTATTGTACTTATAACTCTGTAAAATAACTACGTGAGGCATGTCAAGTAAGCAAGTTTGATGTGAAAGCCTTCGCTCAGGCGGTGTAGCGGCTTCCTACGAAGGGAAGGCGCGGTGTGCACCCTAAACCCTAGACCCTTGTTTTAAAGCTTTGGTTCTGCGGGGGTTTGCAGCATTCGGGTTTGGGTTTTCTGTTAGGATGCGGACGATATTCTAGTTCCTTATTAAGGACGACATGAACCCTAAACGGGTATTGTTCATATACCATGTAGGGAAACATGCTACAAGGGTATAGGGCCCAAACTTTTGAGGATAATTTGAAACTTAAGGTTTATTTAAGGTAATGTGATGTTTTGTGCCAACTAAGAACACAGGTTCCTCTAGGTCGAAATGTCGCGGAAAAGTCATACAGTGCAGGCGTTCCGTGCCAGCAAAGGAGCCCTATACTCACAACAGATTCCTGAATGTTGTGTCTTCTTATCTTTGTGTTTAGGGTTTAGGGTTTAGGTTTTGTGTGTGTGTTTGTGTTTTTGACGAGCGAAGAGCGGAGAGGGTTGGCGGTTCTTGGGCTGTTTCGTAAGCACCGAACGCCGTAAAGGAGCGACGCGGAGCCCTAAACCCCAAACCGAAAGCTTAAGGGTCCAGGTTTAGGGTTTAGGGTTATGGTGATTGGTACCTAGAAACTGGGGGGCTGAGTAGGTAACCTTTAACCTTTTGCGGCTTGCATAACCCTACTATTATTAACTTAGAAGGTTACTTAATTAACCTTATTCAAGATAGGGTACTCAGCCCCTTAAGCCCTAAGGAAAGGCCCAACAGTCCTCTAGTAAGGAGCACTTGAACCCATACGGGAAGAGAGTTCAGCACCCGCTTAGAACTATCCCAGAGGCTCCATACATATGTGGTGCAGGGTTCAGGGGTCTGGGTGAAGTGTTTAGAGTTTGGGGCTTAGGGGTTTAGCGTTTGGTGGTAGCCCTTCGTTCATGGTGTTAGGGATTTAGCCCTGAACCCTGAGCCGTTAGGAGATTGTCCGACTGCAGATGCTTGGAGGGTCGGGGGCCTTCGTTTGTATTTACTGTAGTTGCTGTTTAGAGCTGTAAGTACCATGACCCCAATTAGGATCGCACTCAATTAATCAGGGCACTTGTAACTCTACTTTTTCCTACGTACTAAGTCATCCGACCCTCTACGTGGAGTCCATCCTCCTTGGGTGGCGACTCAGGCAAGCTGGTCATGCGCGGAATCGCGGCTGACTGCTGCTACGGCTGCCTTCTCTGGTGTTGCTCACCGCATTGGCGAGACGGAGGAGCCCAAGGACGAGGACTACCACTGCAGTTTGGCTTCGACCCAGAGCGTGACTTTGCAACTACATCCAGTTGGGCGACGATGGTTAGGCTGTGTTGTCGGATGCCTTCTTCGCCTTTTGTCGAAACGAAGGTGAAACCAAGCCAACGCCAGTGCCAAAGCTGGTGAGTGTCCGCATCTTTGAGCCGACCAGGGCAGGGTCATCTTGATGTTCTGGGCACCTACTGGCACGACGGTTGAGTAAATCAAGTCCAGAATCACACACCACATCATGTTTCAGACAGGTGTGCAGAACATCACCGAGGACGACTTCTACTTGCCATCATGGAATTAGGTCCCTAAAGCCATAATAAGGACGGTCTTTTGGGGCCTCATTCCATAATGGTAGCATACCTTAGCCTTAACCCACCAAAACCTACTATATTTGTAGGTTCTTATATTATACACCCCAGTATATTGAGTCTATAGGGGGCCTACAAAAAAGTAGGTTCTGGTGGGTTAAGGTATGTGGCGCCTCATACCCTAAACCCCATAGAACCCTTAAAGGAACCCTTAAAGGAACCTCAAAGGAACCCTTAAAGGAACCCTTGAAGGAACCCTTAAAGGAACCCTTAAAGGAACCTTAAAGGAACCCTTAAAGGTATATGGCGCCTCTGGGCTATGCTCTTACTTTTCAGTTTTGCTCCGGACCCCAGGGGTTTTCGTTTTGCTGCAGTCGAACGCTAAGGGTTCGAAGTAGCTATATGGGTGGTTAAATAATCGGTGCCGTACTATATTAAGGACTCAAAAAGGGACCATAATTTTCACAACCACCCATATGTTCGGAAATAAGGTTTCTATAGTAGGAATTACAGTTGTGGCTTGGGTAAGTATCCCCATCTAGGTGATTAGGACCTTTTCGGTAACTTCAACCCTCAAGCAGAATTGGTCAGGTTCGCTTCATCTTTATGGTAAAGGGTCTGCCAGGATCCCTTTATTGGAGGCCTTATGGTCCTTAATAGTGGGTCTTTGGGGTATAATAGAGGGTAGTTGGGGGTCTAGGTAGGGACTAGGGTTTAGAGTAAGTTCAACCTTTGGTCAGGTTATCATAATATGGAAACCATATGATTTACTTTAGATCCCTACAAAAGCAATTTAAATTAAGTTCCTTGGCAAGAACCCAAGCCCTCTAAACCCTAAGCACTACACCCCTAAACCCCTTAACCCCTAAACCCTAAACCATATCATAGTGGAGTGTTTGGGAAGTCGGGCCTGCGTTGGTCAGGTTACCTTCATCTTTCATCCGGTTGCGCAGCCGTGGCATGGGCAGAGCAGCTTCATGCACGAGCCTCGCAAGAACTTGTTGAGTAAAGACTTCACGGTGTTTAGGGTTTGGGGGCTTAGGGTTTGGGGGTTTAGGACCGAAAGCCCTGCTATTTGAGTACTTGACCTTCTGGGTCGGGGAGTACGCTTTGTACATGTCTAGGGTCCAGAAAGCCAACGACCGACATCAGGGGTTTCTGCATCGATACTGCTGTCACCAGCTACTTCAGGGGTACCTTAGGGTTCCTTTAAGGGGTTACTATAAGGGTCCTATAAGGGTTCCTTTAAGGGGTTACTATAAGGACAGCTCTTTTGTACTTGTTTGTCCTTTGGGGGTTGATGGCTGCTTGTAAAGACTCTCCTAAGACATATTGTTTGATTGCATTCTACGGCGAGTAGAATCCAGAAGGCTTCACCCCGCGCACGAGAACTAAGCACCCTCAGTAACATTTCATGTGGCGGTCCCCTTCTCAGGAACAGCAGGCAGCGTACAGCAGGCCCTAAGCCTCGAACCCAAAACCTGAGCACGCAACCTGCGACTTGTGCAGTGTATAGAGTCCTACCATCGTTCAAAGGCCAGCCTGGCCTGCAAGTTATCCTTGCTACTATCCTGAGGCTCAAAATGGCCCAAACTCCTTGTGCAGCATGGTCTTTGGACCAAAACCGTTAGGGTTGGGGAGACACTATTGGGTTTAGTGTTTAGGGGTTAAACTAAGGGTATCCAAACTTCTAGACTTTAAACCCTTACCCGAAGGGTCCGAGTATCATACGATGTCCGAAATACTAACCTTCAAAGCTACCATTCCAAACCCAAGTACCTAATTAGTAGTTGCGTCTGTTGGACCCTCAGGGTTAGCTCTTACGGAACTAGTAGGGGAAGCCCCTCCTACTGAGCCTTATCAGCCGTTAAGTAGACCCGAAGCCCTGAACCCAAAGCCCCCTATAACCTTAAACCCTAAACCCAAAACCCTAAACCCTAAACCGTATCCCTTTAAGGAGCCCATTTAAGGGACCTTTTCGGGGTCTCTTTAAGTACCCTAAGCCCTAAGCCCTAGACCCCTAGAAGTCTCTGTAAGGATCCCTTTAAGAAACCCTTTAAGGATCCCTTTAAGGAATCCACTACCCTGAGGCTCCCAAAGGGATCTATAAGGGTTCCTTCAAAGGGATCTATAAGGGTTTAGGGGTTTCTGGGGCAGGGTTTGGGCTTTGGGGGCTAAGGTTTGGGATCTCACTACGAGGGTCCAGGAGCCTTAGTGTAAGGAATCCTTTAAGCAATCCCTTCAACGAGCCCTATTTTTTCCGGGGTCCCTTTAAGTTCCTGAGACGAGGAAGCCGCCTTGGCCGTGCTCAAGATTGAGGGTCCGGAAGCCTTTTGGGGCTACGCTGTGCCTTGGCCCTGAAGTCAAGGGTCCAAAGGACCCAGTAAGTAGTGCAGCCCTTAAAGGGGTACTATAGGGTTCTAAAGCGGGGTTTCCTTGACGGGGTTCTATGGGGTTGTATAATAGGGTTTCCTTTAAAGGAACCATAATTCGGTACTCGGTTTGAGGATAGTAGTTACCCTAAGGCTCCAAAGTAGTTCCTCTTGGGGTATTATATTAGAGTCCCTAACCCAAGAAAAGGGGACACCCAAAAAGAAACTACTTTAGAGCCCCTGGGTATGTAGGTCAGGATTTGGGAGAGTGTATGATTATTGGGTACTTGGACCCTTGGCCCTACACCCCTGAACCCCCTCAATCCCCTTCTTGGTTTGGGGTTTAGGCTTTAGGGTCCGAGTATGCTTTGACAGGCGTGAGATCGTCGAGAGCCTGTCGCGAGCGAAGCAAGGGGCTTGGAACCTCCTCCTCAGAGATCCCAATACCCCTTAATTAAGGAATATACCTTAAACCATAATATGACGGCCCCTACAATTTAAGGTATATTCCTTAATTCAGGGATATTGGGATCTCTGAGAAAGCAAACACTGCAGGGACCCGCTGAGCAGCAAAGAGTGGCTTTGCAAGCTGCTGCCTTATAGGGGTCCGGGTGTTGTTGGCCAGTGGCACCGCCCTGAGCGACGAGTACGAACGTGCGGGTCGCGGCCGCATGCTCGCCGGCATGATGGGGGTCTGTCACGCCAAAAGCCTTTTGCTATGGCGAGGCGGTCGGTTAGAGCTTCTTACCGGAAGTTCTAGCTATACCACGAGTTCGCGTGCAAACCGTGAGTGGTCGTTTTGCCTGGCACTGTTGCAAGATGACCCCGAAGCACGGGCCATATCGCCATGGGCTGAAGACATAGTAAGCTCCAGCTTAGCCTGGATGCGGGGCGCATTTCCGACCAAGGTCGCGCCCTTAAGGACGAAAAGACCCTTAAAAGTAATGGCCCTATACCCTTATACTATAAATCCCATATTGTTTATGAACCTTAAACCCTTTTAGGGTTCATTTCGTCTTAAGCACAGGGCCCGGAGCGCAAGTCCCCAGGGATGTAGCGCTTCCCCGGACCTTTGCCTTTCGCGCGCGTTTAGCGCCTCTTCGGATCCCCTGATTCAGGGGTTCTACCTTAAAGACGAAATGAACCCTATAAGGGTGTAAGGTTCATAAACCATATAGGGATTTTTCGGGGTTTTAGGGCACGTTTCTGACTATAGTAGAAGCCAGAAAGTTGGAACATCAGTAGCCTCATGCCCTTAAAGTAAAGTAAAGGGAATCCTAGCACTAATCACCCTCAATCCATCTTAATTAAATTATGGTAGGATCCCTAATATGATTTAAGGGGTATATTCCTTAATTAAGGGGTTTTGGAAGGTCTGGGGGGTTCAGGGGTTCTAGTGTTCAGAGGTCTACTAAAATCGGTGCTGGAGTTTGCCCCCCAGAGCTTGGAGCGATGATGATGATGAGGTCTTTCGAAGTGAAGGCTTAGGGATTTGTGGCAAACTCGGTGCGCTAATACCAAGCGTTGCGAGGTTTGGGTTCTTGTGGGTTTGCCTATTAAATTGTTCGCGAAGACGGTCCAGGTACGCCACATATCAGAGGTGAGTGGGTTTTGGTTCCTAGCACCTCGCTATTTTGGGTACCTGCAGCCTTGCAAAAACCCTAAAGGCCTGTATTACAAATCTCCATGGAATAGAATCAGCGCGCTTGTAAACCTCAATGGAGAGGTCATGATTTCTGTCTGCAGAGTGAAGCCACGCCTCGGACCTGAACCCTTACGGGTCACAGTAACCCACTTATCACAACCGCGAAGGTCATTGTGACCGTTACAATAGAAGACTGAGTTTGCAATAACAAGTACCTGTGACCCCAAACCCTACAAAATAGCAGGTTATGACCCCTGAATTAGGGGGTAGAACCCTTAAGACGGTAGGGTTTCGGATCCCAAGGTAGCTATACCCCAACCCTATGCATTCTAATTGTTCAGGCCTAACGGCCTCATCGACTGTGGTCATTGAGCCCAAAATTTGCTCGAATATGAGTCCTCAGGGCACAAAGTCGCAAATCCTAAATCCCAACCAGAAACATGCCCGAAACCCCCGCGCCCTGCCTAAACCGAAAGCCTGTGCCCGAAATCATCAAGCCCGTAAGCACCAACGTTGCAAAACGCCCCCTTTCAAATTTCAAAGAAAAGAAAAGCAAAAACAGGGGCCAGAGCCCTGCGAGGTTGAGGTCTGTCGACGCCAAGATGAGTTCTTCGACGACAAGACCTTTGAGAAAAGTCGGTTGCAGATCTACAAGGACCATGATATCCCTAAGCCCTAGCCGCTGGCCCTAAGCCCTAATCCAGTTTCATGCGTTGAGAGTTTGCTCTTGGACTCCGCATGTGTAATTCTTTGACAGGGTTTCGGGTTTAGGGTTCAGAGTGTCACTTGTCATACGAGGTATATTGGGAAGCTATTCGGAAGCTAAGAGGGTACTTGGGGGTTGTTTGTATGAGGTTTCGGGTTCTCCATGATGACTAGCTCTCCCAGCGGGCCCTTTTACCCTTGCCGTGGTCGTAGGTTCCTTGTCATACTACCCAGTACCAGAAAGGGAGCCATTTATTGGATATTGGGAATCGTCGATGATGACATGTGCTGTCCTCCGGGTGACTGACGCCGTGCCACAAAACCCCGAAGCCCTAAAGCCCTTAACTTAGGGACCCAAAAAGCACATAAGCATAAGCATTTTATGGGGATATCCCTACCTTATTGGGCTTCTTTATAAGGGTATATGGGATATCCCTATCCTAATTTTTGCTTATGACTCTGAGCAACACCTTATGGAACCCTTGGAGCTCTTGAAAGCACCCCCTTCATGTGTTCAGGGAATTCCCGAATAAGCCGCCATGAAACCCTTTCGGGGCGGTTTAGTATAGGGTTTAGGGCTTAGGACCCTGTGATCCGTAATACCCTGCACCCAAAACAAAGCCGTCCCTGGAGAAAAGAGGAGCTGGTGATCATCGCGAACGAGATGGGCTTCGACTCATCGAAGATCATGGCGAGGCCAAGGGAGCCCAAGGGTGAGGGGCTAAGTGTCGACGCGGAGCCACAGAGGAAGAACATCCTTTGCAGCCCCTTGCTCGGATGCCTCGGGCTGGTGTTTTGGGTTCGCGCTAGAGGGTATCTTGATGTAAGTCCGAGTGGAGCGCTTGTTGCAGGCATGTTAAACTCTGACTCTGCGTGCTTTTCAGGGCCAGGCAGATACTAGGAGCATACAAAGATATAGCACCACGCAGCGTTCTCCAGCTGCAGTGCTGGTTGCTTCACGAACTTCGACTTATCTATGGCTTTCTGATTTACGGCGAAGCAGCACACTCTGTTTGCTCATGAGTGGAGGCTTGATGGTATGGACTTCAGAACTAGGGTGCAGAAGAGAACATGGGCCATACAGAGAAAGCAGATCCCATGTCTTCTGGCTCTCTTGAACGAGGCAGCCGCAGCATTCTGGCTGTCGTAGCGAGTGCTCGAGTCGTAGCCTGTCTCAGACTTTCAACATCAATCCCCGCCATCGCTTGCCATATCCAGAGGAAAGATGCATCGCATGCTCGTCGTGGCCGTGTCTCTCTGTCTCGCCAGTCGCGCTGGGGCAACCCGCTTTGACGGCCAGAACCTCGTGCACCAGGGCCAGGCAAGACATCAAACCTGCTTACAGTGTCAGACATAGGGGCCTTAATGATTAGAATAGGGTTTTGGGGCCCACTATACTATGATTCTAAATAATAAGGAAGCCCCAAAATAGTATTGGTTATTATTTAGGCCCCTATAGTACGCTGCCAGAAATGCAGACTAGGTCTACGAAGCTTGCGTACCGGCAGTTAAGCATGAGTGCTCAGGCCGGCCGCGAGGAGAAGTATGACAAAGACCTGACAAGCCAGGATGAGACGCATGGCTGGGGCCCGGGCAAAACGACCACAGAAGAACCCAACGTCTTCGCCAATGCGGTTTGCTGCCGCTGTAGCATGGCGAAAGGGAAGAAACTGCCCGACACCACGAAGTTGCACCCGCCGTGCCATTCTGGATGTTACGAAGTCCCTAGCTACAATTGTGGCAGCTGGGGCCGCTACAAGGCATCACAGTGAGCTGGTGCATTCTTGCACATGGCGCCCGCATCACAAAGTACATAGAATGCTACTGTACTCGACATTGTCTGACTGAAGTCCTACACCCTCAACCACACCTATAGAGTAACCAATGTACCCTAAAAAAGGGATATGACCCCCAAACATGGTACATTTACCTTTTCTAAGGTACCCTTGTTACTCCAGCTAAAGCCCAGCTTACGAGGTTTACATAATTGGGGTTTAGGTTTGAGGGTTGACATTGATNCTAAGGTACCCTTGTTACTCCAGCTAAAGCCCAGCTTACGAGGTTTACATAATTGGGGTTTAGGTTTGAGGGTTGACATTGATGCCCAGGCAATACGACATGTAAGCCATGATTTCAGGGCTTTCAGGATGGCTTGAAGAATAAAAAAGCCTGACTTCTGAAGTCCCAAACCAATGTTCAGTGTTTCAGAGATGTTGGGGGTTGTAAGGTTTAAGCTTAAATTTGTTGGTTTCCGGCTTCATATAGTCTGCCACTGAATGCCGCGGGCGCCACACCGCGAGAAAGGACGGTAGCAGCTGTAGATTCTGCAGGTCTCTGGGACGCGGAGCCACAGACGAAGAAAATCGTGGCACAGCCCGTGTCTCTACGTCTTGAGGTGGTGTTCAGGGTCACAGTGCTAAACTTAAGGTGTTGTGATGCGAGTATGTGTGTAGCGNACGTCTTGAGGTGGTGTTCAGGGTCACAGTGCTAAACTTAAGGTGTTGTGATGCGAGTATGTGTGTAGCGCTTCTTGCAACTTTGCAGAATCGGATAGCTTTCAGGGCCATTCACCCTAGGGCTCCGGTTACCTAAATAGTATGTTACTAACCATATATTATATTATATACCCCAGTAACCTACTATTTGGGTAACTGGAGCACTAGGGTCAAAGAACCTCATCCCAGTGACATGGCCACGCCAAGCTCCAGAGCCCTCTCTGGTCGACCCCCTAAACCCTAAACCCCTAGCTAAACCCCTAAACCCCTAACCCCCTAATATAGGGGCCTAAACAAGTACCAATACTATCTTGGGGGGTCTCCTATTCTTTCTAATCATAATATGATTCTCAGGGTCCGTGTACTTATATTGCACATACTTAGGTCTTAATGGGTTTCTATTGAAGTACTTTTCGGACCAAAGTATGTGCAATAGACAGACGGACCCTTAGGGACAATTTTCAAAGGTTTCTTTAAACGTGCCCATAAGGGTTTCTTCACGGGTTCCTTCAAGAGCTTGTTTCCGGGATCTTCTGGGCTTCCTTTAAGGGGTTCCGCAAAAAACTTCCTTTAAACATATCTTTGCGTATAAGGGTTTCTTGACGGGTTCTGTTGAAGCTTTCTTTACGGCTTCGTTTAAGGCTTACTGTAAGGATTCCTTTAAGGCTGCCTTCGACAGTTCCTTGAAGGGTTTCTTTACAAGTTCGTTTAAGGGTTTGGTTACGAGTACCCCGAAGTTTCCTGTGAGGGGTACTGCAAGCAAGGCTTCATATGAGAATGTATACAAATTCTTCGGGTTCTTTAGGTTTGATGTCAGGATTTGGTGAATGGGGCTTCACGACGAGTTCCTTGCAGGGTGTCTTGATATTACCCTAAGGGTCCATGTACCCAAATAGTATATACTTTGGCCTTAAAGTACTCCCTATATAGGTACGTTGGGACCAAAGTATATAGTATTTGGGTACATGGACCCTTAGGGTTATCTCCAGGTATCTTTAACGGCTCCTTTGACTGCGTTTTGAGGCCTCTAAACGTGCTCAGGGCTGTTGTTGAGGCAGAAGAATCGGGAAAGTCTGGAGCTGATAACTACACTCCCTGTCTTTATATGCTCATGAGCTTTGGGTTAGGGATTGGGTTTAGGGTTTAGGGTGCATGAGGATCCCCATTATCATGCTTGTTCATGTAGGAGGTTTTGTTGATCAGGGGTCTACATCACAATACCTCGCTTTTGTTGGGAAGGCTACAGCTGGCCGGCAGCGGCAACGCGGGAAATGCAGCCTCTGGGCTTAGAGAATAAATCTTCGGTTTTTGTGGTTTAGGATTTGGGCTTGAGGCTTTGAGGTGGGGTTTAGGATCTATATACACGGAAACTGTGGCTTTAAGGTTTGGGGTTTGGGTTCAGGGTTTTGGGGAGGACTTTGTGGCCTTGAGAAGGCTCGGATAGCTCGAGACTTTTCGGTTCATGTAGGGTTCAGGGGCCCGAAGTTTAGGGGCAAGCGTCCCCATAGGGTCTAGGGTTTAGGGTATATGGAATTAGGCCCCAAAAGACCAACCATCCTTATCCGGGTTTTAGGGACCTAATTCCATAATGGTACTACTGTTGATGGACAAAATCCTGCATTACCCATTATAAGGAATATACCATAATTCCCATAGTTTAGAGTCCTTAAGGTCATGCAGGAATTTGTCCATCAATAGTATAGATGGAGCCTCCCTGGTCCTGCTATTTTCGGTAGGACCGGACCTGGCGAGTGCCCCTATTTTCTGAGCAAGTAGAGTTAAGTTAACAAGACGAGTTATGGGATTGCTATATGAGATTCAAAAGGCAGCACCGAGGTGACGCAGCGCATGAAGTGGGTGACGAAATTCCACCGCACTCGAGGACAGACGGTTTGGATGGGTCCATGTTTAGTATTTGCAGGGCTTTTCGAGCTTATCAATACCCTAAACCCTAAACCGTCATACTCTTTAAGTTCTAGGAATAATCTCGCAATTGCAGCTATGGTTGCGTAGAGGCTTCGAATACCTCATGCTCCTGCCTAAAAGAATGTTGATGTTCTCGGTTGTAGAGTTCACTTAAGATGGTGAGAATTTTTGCTCATATTTCTGTTCGTGGCGCAACCCTATAAGCCCTAAACCCTGAACCCTATGTAAGCCAATGTAAGCCTGAATCCAATTCTTCTTCCTCAGATACTCGGAGTCTTGAACGGGGCGTGAAGGTTGCAGGATCCTCAACGGTCCTAGGCCCTTAAACCCTCGGATATAGAAGCTTGGACAATTACCAACGTTATTCCTCAGGGTACTTTTTTCTTAGGGTTCTTTGATACCAGTTCAGTCTAGCTGCTACAGTATACCCCAAGATCCTATTGAAACTATTAAGGCCAATGCATTTCCCTGAAGGTGCAGGTTTTGGAGCATAGGCACCGGAGTTTGTCACGCCTCAGGGCTTAAGATGAGGGACGCCCAGAGACGGTCCCTAGGGAGTAGGGTGTTTGGGCTTTAGGAGTTTTGGGTTTGGGGGCTTTCAGGTCAGGGTCGGTAGGGTTTGCAGCTGTGCACATCGACATGGCCTTAAGCCCCCTTCCCAAAAGCTCTTTGTGCCTCCGTAGTATCTACTTTTAGGCCATTCTAGGCCTTCAAAGCACCTTTATAGGTACTGTAAGGCCTAAGTGCAATATACTATATAGGTACATGGAGCGTTTGGGGTTCGAGCCTTGAAACCGACACTCTATACCTGAGTTCCAGCTTCCTAAAGACCTGTCTTTGAATCAGAAGCAGATGATCCTGAAACGCAGTAAACCCAAACCCTCAGATTCCTACAGCGCTTTCCCGAAAGCCGTAACCCATATCAACCTAAACCCTAAACCCTAAACCGTTTAGGGTTGGAGTCATAGGCCCGAGGTGTTTACTCCAGCGATTCTCCAGGAGTTCATGTGACGCCAACCGTCTTCGTAAATGGCCTGGAGGCCAGGTCGGGTAGCATTTAGGGCTTATGGTTTAGGGTATTGTAGGGTTTCGGGGTTTAGGGGTTAGGGTTTAAAGTTTAGGGGTTAGGGTTTGGTTGAGGTTTCGGGAGGTGCTCAAAGAGTTTCTTCATCGGGCCTTCAGAAGGATTTGTAAGGAATGAACCCTTAGGGTAAGGGTCCATGTACCTACAGCCGGACCCAGAACGCCTTTTTGAAAGGCCAAGGGTCCTGTTTCAGGGTGGCTGTGGTCCTTGTAGAACCCAATAAGGGTCCCATGTACCCACATCGTATATACTTTGGCCTTCAAGTCGTCCATATGTAGGTAGGCCCAAAGTATCTACTACTTGCGTACATCGACCCTTCGGGTTTTGTAAGGAATGAACTGCCCCGACCTTCCAAAATGACTTAATTAAGGAATATACCCTTGAATTATAGTAGGATCCCTAATAAGATTTAAGGCTAATTTAAGGTATATTCCTTCCTTAATTAAGGGGTATCCCTAATAAGATTTAAGGTATATTCCTTAACTAAAGGGTTTTGGAAGGTCTGGGTGCATGTGCATCAGGGAGCATGTGTTGTAGCACTCACAGCCTAGGTTGAGCGGAAGGTTTGGGGAACAGGCTTGGGGTGCTTCAGCTGCTGCTTAGATGCTTACCCCAGCACTCTCAGCCTGGGTTGTTATGATTTCCTGGCTATATACCCTTATAGCGGCAGCCGGCAGCCCTATTGTAAGGGTCCAAGCACCCAAATAGAGGGTGTTTGGTGCCAAAAACCCTTTCATGGTATGACATTATTGGGGTACTTGGACCCTCTGGGTAGGTAACTGTCGGTTAAACCCTAAACCCTACGTCACCCTGCGCCCCTCTCGTTCTCTAACTCCCCTTTTTAGGGTTTTGGGCCCTATGAAAGCCCAGTGTTCACACGACTTCTCGGACGCCCCCTTCTACAATACCCTCATGTAACCTTAAGGAATAGTTTAAACGTCCATGAACAGGAGATTTTGTTCCACCCTGAACATTTCTGGAACCTATATATAACCTTCATTTCGAAGGTAGAAAACATATCAGAGAAAAGCAAGCCCTGTAGAGCCTACGCCTACGCCCTCCTAAGCCCTACATCCTTAGAGGAAAGAGCCCCTGTAAAGGCGCCTGATCTTGGAGCCCTTCCCAAAGACTCCATGTACACATCTAGTAGCTACGTAGGCCTTAAGGTACCTAAATAGGGACCCCTTTAAGACCTAAGTACCTACTATATGGGTACATGGAGCCTTAGGGCTTGTTGGGGGACCTCCGAAAACTCCACCGCCGGAGGCGGGAATCGTGAGCAGCGATTGGAAAGCTGAAGCCGCGTGGCCCAAGTTTACGACACCGTGAATCGAGGGCACACATAGAGTTCGAGTTACGGATCCTATGGGATGCATATATTAGGTCCTAAACCACTTAAACCCCTAAACCCTAAATACCTAAAACCCTAAACCCCAAACCCTAAACCTAGACGCGGCCACAATTGGCCTACCCAAATAAGCTTTTATTTTATGCCGCTGCCCAAGTCACATTCCCAGCTTCAATTTCTTACTCGTTGGGAGGGTGGGGGGGTGGGGGCAGGGATGATAGCACACATGTTTACGCAATTCTTGTACCTTATCTAAGTCAATACTGCTTGTTTTGCAGTCTTGCGTTTTCATGCGCTTGTTGTCTGGGAGTGGGGGCTGCTGACAAGCAAGTTCACGTACCTGTTGTTCCCAAGTCGCAGCAGACGATGCGGACGCCTCCTAGACAGCGTAGACTCAGTGCAGCCATTGCTTTCGTGGCTGTTATCTAGGTGACAAATGTTTGATAAGAAAATACGCACTATATCCTTCAATAGGAGATGCCTGGCAACTGCCGCACACTGCCACGCTCGACAACATGTGGAGCATACTGCAAGACGTCATACCTAGCGTCCACACAGCGAGTTTCGGCCCCCGACGGCGAGATTAACGTTGACAACGCCTTGGTAGAGTATTTCTATCGGTTCTTTTTGCGATGGCATCTGAAGGAAACTTCCAGTGTTTGAAGCAGAAAGTCGGAGCTTCCTAGAAAATCAAGGCTGAAAAAAGGCTGAAAAAACGTCCGCCTTAAGTTTGCAGGCCAATGAATGCTGGCATGCACAGCGAAATCGGTAGGTCAGAAATGGCCGCGCCAGGCCCTCAACCCCTAGATACCTTTTTAAATCTTAAAGATCCCTTTAAAAGAACCCTCAAAGGAACCCAAGATCTTCAACCATCCTAACCCTTCAACATGGTTTTTATGAGGCACTTCACAGGGTCGGGGTTCGGGTTCTGGGCGCTGGGGTTTAGGGTTTAGGGATGTTTAGAGTTCTGGGCTCTCAGATTTGAGGTTTTCGATTTGGGTGGGTTTGGACTCGAGTTTCGGGCTACTGTAGGGGCTTCAATAATTTAGAATAGGGTTTGGGGGGGTTCCTTATTGTGGTTATGGCATAATATCCACCAAAAACATTATCCTATTTATCAAGGCCCCTACATTACCCGGTGATAACGTTGGGTGCAGGATTTGGGATTTGGGCAGGGTTGAGAAAGACTCTGTGGCTGAGATAGTGCAATGATGTGTAGTGACAGCGGACCTAGCAATGAGTCGTAGACATGCAGACGCAGCGCCCTAAAGCCTAAACCCTACCTTCGAAGCAATAATTCCAAAGCCAAGCACAGTCGATACAGTGCATTTTGATGATGGTTGTTTGAGCTTGCCATCGTTGGCACGACCGTGTCTCAGGAGCAATTCGGCGGGAAAGACAGTGAAATGTGTTAATGTACTTACAAAGTGTCGTGTAACAATTTTGTAGGGCCGTACCAAGACAGTAGGTGTGGTTCCTAAATCATGGTCAAGCCACAGAGTTCAGCAGATTGCTACCTTGCATTGAGAAATGGTTTTTGAATCTCCGCTACCATAACCATACCTCCAAATCCTACAACCTACAACCTGAACCCTCAACCCTGAACCCTAAAATCTCAACCCTAAGCCATCAATCTCGAAGGATTGGGCAACGTTTCTCGACTGGCATCTCAGCAATACTCCTGCACCGACGCTTGGAGAGGCAGAATGTGCATCGGTTTAGTGTTTGCGGGTTTGGGGTTTAGGTTTGAGGCTTCGCCAGTATAGTTCGGAAGTCTGCATGTCTTGTCCTTCTTTCGGAAGAGCTCTTGCCAGTTTGCGAATCTCCATCCCGCTTACCCTGGCCCTCCAAAGCCGCGACATGGAACATAGCTCTTTCAGTGAAGTGGACCGCTCGTTCAGTGAACTGGAACGCTTTTTCAGTGAACTGGCCACTGGTTTAGGGATTCAGGTCGGGTGTGGTTAGATTAAACAGCCCAGGTTGGGCTAGGCTACTGGATCAGGTTGTAGTAGGTAGGGTTGTGACAGGTTAGGTAGGTTGGGTTAGGGTTGGTTAGGTTAGGGTATGTTGGGTTGGGTTGTGTTAGGTTGGCTGGAGGTTGGGTTGGGGGAGGTGGGGTTAGGTGGGTAGATTGGGTTGGGCTGTGGTGGGTAGGCTTAGGCAGATTAGGCTAGGTTGGGTTAAGTTTGGTTAGGTTAGGGTGGGGGGAGGTTTGGTTGTGGCAGGTTACGTATGCGGTGGGCTGGGTTAGGTTAGGTTAAGTTCAGTGCGGGGGAGGTTGTTGGGGTAGGTTGGCTTCGGTTAGGTTAGGTTGGGGGTAGGTTGGGTTGGGGCAGGTTAGTTGGGTTGGGTGAGGTGATGCTTGGGAATAGGTCGGTGTAGGTTGGGTTAGGTCGTTGGGTTGGGTTGAGGTGGGTTGGCTTGGCTAGGTTAGTTCAGGTCGACTTGGGTTGGGGTGGATTGGGTTAGGTGGATGGGTTGGGTAGGTTGGGCAGGGTTATGTTGGGTTGGCTCGAGGTTGGGTTAGGTGGGTAGATTGGGTTGGGCTGTGGTGGGTTGGCTCAGGTAGGTTAGGTTAGGTTGTGGCAGGTTACGTATGCGGTGGGCTGGGTTAGGTTAGGTTAAGTTCGGGGAGGTTGTTGGAGTAGGTTGGCTTCGGTTAGGTTCGGTTGGGGGTAGGTTGGGTTGGGGCAGGTTAGTTAGGTTGGGTGAGGTGATGCTTGGGAATAGGTCGGTGTAGGTTGGGTTAGGTAGTTGGGTTGGGTTGTGGTGGGTTGGCTTGGCTAGGTTAGGTTAGGTCGACTTGCGTTGGGGTCGGTTGGGTTGGGTTGTGGTGGGTTGGCTTATGTAGGTTAGGGTATTTTGGGGTTGGTTGGGTTAGGTTGGGGGGAGGTTGGGTTGTGACAGGTTAGGCAGGTTGAACTGGGCCCTGGTTTATTGAATTTGCGGGGTCAGTTCACTGAAAGAGGGTTTTCAGTTCACCGACTTGGGTTCACTGAATATGCTGTTGTCCACCAGCGACATCCAAATTAATGAGTGATCCGTATTCAGGAGTCCGTGCATAATTTCGGTGCATGTATAGATTTACGACATATTTTCAAGTAGTGGAGTTAAGAGGGTGCAGAGGTTTAGGTTTAGGGAACCCCGACACCCCTAAGCCACCAACACCGCATGTACTCGATGTTCCAATCCCTATCTCTCAGCCCTAATCCTGAAACCCTAAACACTTACCCGCAGAAGCCCTAAGCCTTAGAATTAGCCAGGGTCCGATTTAGCATGGGACTTTTGCTTCTCCGAGTCCTACTGTAGTCCTAGTCTCAATGTCGATTGCGCCACGTCTCTCGACAGCCATGAGGCTCAGTCTAGGATGTGTTTCTTCCTTCCGGGTTCCTTTAAGGAACCCCGAAAGGACCCCTAAAGGTAGGAACCTCTCTCCGACTCTCCCAGTAAACTGCTGTGACCAGATGTTGAAGGTGGAGCTCGGTGAGTTCAAGAGGTGGCGATGCTTTCCGCCTAGACCTTCCAGTACCTTATAAGTAAGGCCAATACTTTAAATTGTACTAGGACTCCTAGTATGATTTAAGGTATATGCCTTAACTAAGGGACATTGGAATGGGAGATTCCATGTTACTGTTGAAGCCCATTTACCTAAATAATGTGCTACGAGTTGTGTATGATTTTATCTATGACCAAAGACGGTAACTGAGTCGGTAGACACCCACTGCGCAGTCCTTTGTTGAGGAGTGTGTTGTTTTGTAAGAGCCCGGCATAAGAAACCCTTTAAACCCCATATTATAGTGGAGTGTTTGGATAACAGGGCATGCAAGGTTGCCCGAAGGGTCCAAGTGCCCAATTAGTAGTACGGTTTCAGTTATCCAAACCCACTCAGAGTAGTGTGTTTGGAGATGTTTGGAGCCCAAAACCCTGCTATGTGAGTACGTGCTTGGCCACTACTGGTATGTTACTTGGAAGACGACGACAAGATCCCAAGAAGTTAGACTCTCCTCAGATCGCCTGCACACCTAACGGGAGGGTTCTATTCCGGTGTTCTAGATTAATTACACAAACTGCAACCCGCCCAAAGGTGGAAGATTGCGTCCCTTTCAACTAAAAACCTAAGCCCCAGCTTCAGAACCTACCCTAAGGCTCCAAAGTAGTTCCTTTTGGGGTAGTATATTAGAGTCCCTAACCAAAAAAAAGGGGACACCCAAAAAGGAACTACTTTGGAGCCCCTGGGTAAACCCTACACCCCAGAGCCTTGAACCCCTAAAGCGCTAAACCCGAAACCCTCGAACACGCCGCCCAGGACAGGATAGCCGAGCCTTCATTGAGCTGTCGACATACAGCTACCGGATGTCCAGCACTGCTCCTTTTGAACCGGTGTTGCATATTATCAGTTTGTCTGGAAATCCTCGCTTCTTGAGCTCAGTAGCTGAGTGGGCGCATTTCACATTTTTTGGTGTAATATCTCATACAAACTATAAAGCTGACAGTGTACATGAAAGTGCACACACCTTTGGGCTGCTGAACTCAGCAACTAAGTGAAGGATCTTCAAGTCTTTTCTTAAGCTGGATTCTGTGCATCGTTTTTTTTCAAATTTCGTTCCCCGGCGTGGCCTTCGATTGCGGGTTCGCTGGCATATCCAATCGTTTCAAAGGGGTCCGCAGGCGGCCCGGCAAGCGCGAGAAGGAGACAGGAAGGATTTCCCCACTCCACTTGAACAGGTTTGCCCCTACATCCCTAGACCCTAAACCTTAAAACCTAAAACCCTCATGGGTGGTTGTCAAAATTAGGGCCCCCTTTTTGGGTACCCTAAATATTTGGTGCCGTATTATATTAGGGACCCAAAAAGGGACCCTAATTTTGACAACCACCCTCATACATGCTGGTGTTTGTCTTCCGGCGAAAGGATCCTGTCCGCTCTGCCAAGCGTGCTTGCGGACTTATCTTTCTGACCACGTGCGAGCAAGTAGAAAGCACCCGAAGCATCAGCAAGAGGCCTTAGGAAGCGTCGCAAGGTCATTCTTGAAGGACCAATTGACCGTTAAAAGCCGTTAAGAGTAAGCTAGGACCCTATAAGTGCACCCTCACACTGCGAACCGCTATAAGAACATTTAAGAACCTAAACCCTAAACCCTAAACCAGGCTTCACGTCCCTAACGGTTACGGCAAGTTTGGGGTTCTCTGTTGTCTGTTTCGGGGTTTGGATGATCGGTTGGGCTTGACTTATGTACCCATAGGCTGCATAGTAGTTCCTTTTGGGGATTACATTATAGGATCTTTCATATGAGCCCCAAAAAGGAACTGCTATGGAGCCTATGGGTAGCTCTTAGTTCGGGCGCAGTGCTTAAGCTTGAAGGTTGACCCATAATGCGGACGAAACAGCAACAACAATTTCAACAATACAATCACCACAGTCATGCTACTAGTATCACATACTTCCCCGAAGTACTAACCCACCTTGCTAGTTTCCGACACTCAAGTACCGGTTGTTGGTTCTTTTAGGCTCGGCGCTTAGCGTCAACCCGTAGGGTTTGGGATAACAGGCAGAGTTTGGAGACAACTCTTGTCTTCTTGCTGTTGTGTAGGTCAGGTGCGTCTATGATTCCCTATTAGCGCAGTTCAGGCATGCGACTGCAACAAAAAGGCTGGTGGGTTTGGAATGCGAGGTGTAGGGTTTGAGGCTTTAAAACCCTGAATTTTGCAACAGGCCAAGCAGTGGCTGCTTTCAACCCTGAATAATCTTACCCTATATGGGTCCATGTACCCAAATACTATATACATTGGCCTTATAGGTACTTCAGGCCAAAGTATATGCTATATAGGTACATGGACCCTCAGGGTTCAATCTGCAAACCCTGAACCCTGAAACGGCGAAATAACAACCCAGATCCCAAACCCACGCGCACGAAACCCACATCCTAAACCGAAGGTGCCAAAATCCAGCCCCAAGTACACAAACACCCTGCACATGTATTACTGATTTTGCTACCTGGCTTCTTGGACATGGGGTTGAAAACCCAGAACCCCTAAACCTAAGGGGTTCCTTAACAGGGTTTCCTTTAAAGAAGAACTATGGGGTCCCTTCCTTTAAAGAAGAACTATGGGGTCCCTTCCTTTAAAGAAGAACTATAGGTTGAAAACCCAGAGCCCTAAACCCCTAAACCCCTAAACCCCTGAACCCCTGAACCCCCTAAACCCTATCCCTTAAAGGAACCCTATTCTACGCATTAAGGCCCCTGGAAAACCCTAAACCCCTAAAGCTTGTCCTGCAGGGCTCCCAAGTGCCTGCAGGGCTTCCAAAGCCTATGCCTCCAGGGACCTTATTATTGGGTCCTTAAGGGGTCTAGGGCTTAGGGCTTAGGGTTTAGGGTCTATCAACCGTATTATTGGGTCCTTAAGGGGTCTAGGGCTTAGGGCTTAGGGTTTAGGGTTTAGGGTCTATCAACCGTATTATTGGGTCCTTAAGGGGTCTACGGCTTAGGGTTTAGGGTTTAGGGTCTATCAACCGTATTATTGGGTCCTTAAGGGGTCTAGGGCTTAGGGTTTAGGGTTTAGGGTCTATCAACCGCATTATTGGGTCCTTCAGGGGTCTAGGGCTTAGGGCTTCGGGTTTAGGGTTTAGGGTCTAGGGCCCTAACTATTGGGTCCTTAAGGGGTTTAGGGCTTAGGGCTTAGGGTTTAGGGTTTAGGGTCTATCAACCGTATTATTGGGTCCTTAAGGGGTCTACCCAAAGGCCCCAAAGTAGTTCCTTTTGGGGGTTGATATTTAGAATTCTATAAGGTACTCCCAAAAAGGAACTACTTTGGGTCCTTAAGGGGTCTAGGGCCCTACTGTTGATGGACAAAATCCTGCATTACCCATCATAAGGAATATACCATAATTCCCATAGTTTAGGGTCCTTAGGGTCATGCAGGATTTTGTCCATCAGCCGTATTATTGGGTCCTTGAGGGGTCTAGGGCCCTAACTATGAGGTCCTTGGAAGGATAGGGAAAGGGTGACGGATTGAAAATGTAACTGCTCAGTTTTGGGGGCTAGGGCTTCAGAGTTCAGGCTTCTTGGAATGTTTCCCTAATGGTCCATGTACCCAAATAGTATATACATTGGCCTTAAAGTACTATTTGAGTACATGGACCCTTAGGGTTTGCAATTCTTAGAGTCTTTGGCTCCTCTGGTTGAAGCAATGTGTTTGTGATGCGGAGTGCGATATCTCTGAAGTCGAGAATATGCCGCAACGGGTACGAGGGGGTTGTGTCGTCCTTAGCAGCATAATTCGTATCTTATATGTAGTCCGTGGTTATCCCAAGACACTGTTCTAGTGCTCACGGCCCCTATTACACACCCTACAAAGCCCCTTATAGAACCCACAAGAAGAAACATGCACAAGAACTTTGGCCTGAGAACCAAACCCTAAACCCTAAACTCGAAAGTCCTATGCCCTAAGCCCCAAACTCCTAAACCCTCAACCCGAAACTAATGCCCTAAGACCCTAAACCTTACCTACGGTTGAAGGAAGCCCATAGAACCTCCATGAATGCCCTGAAACTTCCTTAAACCCTAAACTTCTTCCTAAACCCTGAACCCTGGACCCTAAAACTTGCCTACCCTTACAGGAACCCCCACGAATCCCTTAAACCCCTTCTTAACTCGCCAGGCCCCGTCAGGGAAGCAATGGCCCAGGCCACAGTCTATGCCAACAATGCCGGCCACGTTCTCAGCCCTAACATTCCTTCCAACCTTGACTTAAGGGTATATATAAGGGCCCCCATCTGAACTACCCTCTATTATACCCCAAAAACCCACTATTAAGGGCCGTTCTCAGCCCTACAAATTCTTTCCAGGGTTCCTTTAAGGGTACTTTCACCCAGAGGCTCCCGACATATTACCATTATGGAATTAGGTCCTTAAAACCACAACAAGAATTGTCTTTTGGGACCTTGTTCCATAATGGTAGTATATGTGGAGCCTCTAGGTAAGGGTAAGGGCTCAATCTTTCAAGGATTGGCTGTTTAGCAACGAAATATCCATAATATAGATATACTAGGACCTTGATAGTAGCCCTATTATAGACTGCTACTGTATGGGGGCAATACCCAATACATAGGCTCTATGGGGTTGATGGCTTTCGAGTTTCATGCATGCTGGGTTTAGGGCCCAGCATGAGTAAGGAAGAACGTTCCGAACTTAATGCGATTGCCGAAAGAGTTGGCTCGTCTGTGACCCGTCGTACGCTGCTGCAAGGTGCTGTCACTGATATGAGTGCGGGGGCAGGGTCAGCATCGCGGTGACCAAGAGCTCGATGATGTGCTATGGCAGTGCGCTCCATCATGCCATCATGTGAGAGAAGCTGTTTTAATCTAGAGTGCACAACAAAACAGCATGGCCTACCTCGTTCCCCTAAGCCAACAAAGCCCAGACACAAAACCTTGACAGTGTCCGCAGCTCTGGTTCTTGCCAGACATGCACCAGAAGTCGTTGCTCTTGGACGGTCCCTGCAGCAAGAGGCCCCGATACCAAAAAGCGCATTGCTCTTCGTAAAAGTACGCCTTGACCCATATAAATCTGCAGCTTCTACAGTGAACCCCGGAAAGTTGGAACATGAATTTAGGATGATTAATGCTGGGATCCCCTATACTTTACCTTAAGGGTATGAGGACAACTATGTTCCAACTTTCTGGCTTCTACTGTATACATACAAGAGTGAACCCCAGAAAGTTGGAGCATGGATTTAGGATGACTGATGCTGGGATCCCCTTTGCTTTACCTTAAGGGTATGAGGACAACTATGTTCCAACATTCAGAAACTTGCCCTAAAACCCGAAACCATCTGCGGCTAAGGTAAGTTACTTTAACCGCGGGCAGGGATGACGTACCATCCCATGGATGCGGCTCCTAAGTTGCTGCACGTCTGGCTGGTCTCCGGTGAAAAGCTAACCTCCCTACCTGAAGAAGAGTTGACAGATGTGCTGTCATTGAAACGGCATCTGCAGACGCTTTGTGGGATGTCGCGATTTAGGCAGCGTCTTCTACATCAGGGAACGCCTCTTGCTGATAATGTGAAGCTGGCTTCTTTTATTAATGACATACAGCTGGTGCTGCTGCCGTTTGTACACCTGTCCCTCGAGCAAGCGACTGAGCTCCAATGGCTGGGTGAATTATGTGGAGGACATGCTGCTACTGCCTGCTGACCCAAATGCTACGTTGCTTTTTCCCCCTTCCCAGCTCTCGATCGCTACTTTCTGCAACCGTGAGGAGATTGTACACCTGCTCCTGGAGGCTGGCAGTGCTCTGCATCCTGACGCTCTATGTGCGGCCTGTAGGCTTGGTCGCGTGCAGATTGTGTCCGTGCTGCTGGGAGCTGGCGCTGAAACAGACCAAGGTCATGACCGGGAAACGCCGCTTACCGCGGCAGCTGCAGGTCGAAGTGACCACCACGTGCAGATTGTTGAGATGTTGCTGGGGGCCCAAGCTGACTTGCACAAGACAGACGCAAAGTTGGACACTCCACTGACATCCGCAGTGGTGCTTGGCCGTGCCGAGGTGGTGCATTTTCTGCTAGCTGCCCGTGCAGACGCCAACACAATGAACTCCGAAGATCCAAAGACGCCTCTCTGCATGTCTGCAAAAGAAGGATCGGTGCAGAAGGTGCGCTTGCTCTTGGAGGCTGCTGCCGACATCGAGCGGATCAGCGCTGGGCAATCGCCTTTGACATGTGCAGTGGAGTCCGGGAAAGCGGAAGTCGTGCAAGCATTGATCGATTTTGGTGCCAGCTTGGAAAAGGTTGACGATGAGTTATACACACCTCTGACCCGAGCACTCTGGTGCAGCAACACAGACCTCGTGCACCTGCTGCTTCTCGGGCGGGCGGATGCAGACATGCTTTGCCCTTATACGGGCAAAACACCTCTCTGTATGGCCGCTGGCACGGGGCGCGTTGAGATGGTCACACTTCTGCTTATGGCTCGTGCAGACAAAGACAAGAGCAGTGCGCAAGGTACCCCTTTAACTCTGGCAGCCGGCGCAGGTCACCTTGAGATCGTGCGTTTGTTGATCATAGCTAGTGCGCAGCTGGAGAAAGTTGATTCTTGGCAGTACACGCCCCTGGCTCGGGCTCTTGAGGGGAACCACACGGAAGTAGTGCGCTTGCTGTCGATGGCAGAAGCCCATCCCTTGTAGACTGCGTGCTTGCTTTGCAGGCAGTCCCGGAAAAGGACGAACCGAGCCCGGACCCTTGCTTCGGATGCTGAGGTGATTGGTTCCTAGCTTCGCTGGTTGGCTGCCCCACCATTGTCATGTCAGAGCCGTCCACAGCTGGCCACAAAACCACCGCGTAGGCGACTGCGGCTGGCATTCATAAGAGTCGGTGGGAGCCAAGCGCAAAAAAGGCGATCATGCGAATGGATCCGGCGGAACAGTTGTACACGTTTGCGCATGCATGCAGCCCGACTACATACATACCCTAAGGCTCCAAAGTAGTTCCTTTTGGGGTAGTATATTAGAGTCCCTAACCAAAAAAGGGGGACACCCAAAAAGGAACTACTTTGGAGCCTGCGGGTAGACATCGGGGAAGTCGGTTCCAACGTCTCGCATGCCAACAATGATCCCAAACCCAGCCTTGGGCCTTTGCCGAAGCAAGTGCTTGCGATGTTCGACTTAGCTCGGGAATATATGGGTTTAGGGTTTAGGGTTTAATATATGGGTCTGCATATATACCCCCCAAACCACCAAAACCCATTCAATTTATCAAGGCCCCTGCATTACCACGGCTGGGCACCGGGAACTTTCCGCTTCAACCTTGAGCCATATAAACCCTACACTCTGAACCTTATATCTTTAGCAAGCACTAACAGCTAAATCCATCGCTAGACCCTGCAGCCAGAGACCAAGACGCCAAAACCAAGAAAGCTCCTCTAAACTAGCAATGGGCAATAGCATTCCCGTGTAGCCCCTATAGTCGTACCCTAAACCCTAAACCCTAAACCCTATGATAGACTCCCAAGTCGCGGTTCTAGTTATTCAAGCCCCTACATTAGCCCAAAAAAAAAGAAACGGAACAAGCTTTTGAAAAGCCTCTTGGAAGATGAAATAATCAAATACCGTTTTTCACAACACTACCACCCCCTCCTGCACATGAACACAACACACACAGATATGCATGTACATATCTACAGGTATACACAAGATGAATATTTGGCCATAAACCCTAGCAGCACCGAACAAAGAACAACGGCTTCCATATACACCAGATGAATATTTGGCCATAAGCCCTAGCAGCACCGAACAAAGAACAACAGCTTCCATATACACAAGATGAAGATTTGGCCATAAAGCCTAGCAGCACCGAACAAAGAACAACAGCTTCCNGCTTCCATATACACAAGATGAAGATTTGGCCATAAAGCCTAGCAGCACCGAACAAAGAACAACAGCTTCCATATACACAAGATGAAGATTTGGCCATAAAGCCTAGCAGCACCGAACAACGAACAACAGCTTCCATATACACAAGATGAAGATTTGGCCATAAACCCTAGCAGCACCGAACAAAGAACAACAGCTTCCATATACACAAGATGAAGATTTGGCCATAAACCCTAGCAGCANCAAGATGAAGATTTGGCCATAAAGCCTAGCAGCACCGAACAAAGAACAACAGCTTCCATATACACAAGATGAAGATTTGGCCATAAAGCCTAGCAGCACCGAACAAAGAACAACAGCTTTCATATACACAAGATGAAGATTTGGCCATAAAGCCTAGCAGCACCGAACAAAGAACTTGTCGAAGGTATATGTGTTCTACTTCTAAACCGGTATTTCCCTAGCAGCACCGAACAAAGAACAACAGCTTCCATATACACAAGATGAAGATTTGGCCATAAAGCCTAGCAGCACCGATCAAAGAACAACAGCTTCCATATACACAAGATGAAGATTTGGCCATAAAGCCTAGCAGCACCGAACAAAGAACAACAGCTTCCATATACACAAGTACTTCTAAACCGGTATTTGCCTAGCAGCACCGAACAAAGAACAACAGCTTCCATATACACAAGATGAAGATTTGGCCATAAACCCTAGCAGCACCGAACAAAGAACAACAGCTTCCATGTACACAAGATGAAGATTTGGCCATAAAGCCTAGCAGCACCGAACAAAGAACAACAGCTTCCATATACACAAGATGAAGATTTGGCCATAAAGCCTAGCACGTGGCTTGTTTCTTGTTGTGCTTCCATATACACAAGATGAAGATTTGGCCATAAAGCCTAGCAGCACCGAACAAAGAACAACAGCTTCCATATACACAAGATGAAGATTTGGCCATAAGCCCTAGCAGCACCGAACAAAGAACAACAGCTTCCATATACACAAGATGAAGATTTGGCCATAAACCCTAGCAGCACCGAACAAAGAACAACAGCTTCCATATACACAAGATGAAGATTTNATAAAGCCTAGCAGCACCGAACAAAGAACAACAGCTTCCATATACACAAGATGAAGATTTGGCCATAAAGCCTAGCAGCACCGAACAAAGAACAACAGCTTCCATATACACAAGATGAATATTTGGCCATAAGCCCTAGCAGCACCGAACAAAGAACAACAGCTTCCATATACACAAGATGAAGATTTGGCCATAAAGCCTAGCAGCACCGAACAAAGAACAACAGCTTCCATATACACAAGATGAAGATTTGGCCATAAACCCTAGCAGCACCGAACAAAGAACAACAGCTTCCATATACACCAGACGAAGATTTGGCCATAAACCCTAGCAGCACCGAAGAAAGAACAACAGCTTCCATATTCACCAGATGAAGATTTGGCCATAAAGACTAGCAGCACCGAAGAAAGAACAACAGCTTCCATATACACCAGATGAAGATTTGGCCATAAAGCCTAGCAGCACCGAAGAAAGAACAACAGCTTCCATATACACCAGATGAAGATTTGGCCATAAAGCCTAGCAGCACCGAAGAAAGAACAACAGCTTCCATATACACCAGATGAAGATTTGGCCATAAACCCTAGCAGCACCGAAGAAAGAACAACAGCTTCCATATACACCAGATGAAGATTTGGCCATAAAGCCTAGCAGCACCGAACAAAGGCCTCTACATGCCCGGGGCGGCTCAGCTTTGCTTGGCATCGCTCCGAAGCTTCGGCTGGCCGTCAGCCGCCAACGTCGGAAGCCCGAGGTCACGGCTCCCCTGTGTTGCCATGTGGGAGTTTCCGAAAATAGGGGACCCTGATATGGTACCCTAAATAGTAGGGTCCTTATTATAAGGACCCCCAAATAAGTTACCCTTATTTTCGGAAACTCCCATGTTCCCCGGTGTTCTTATGAGGTTCGATAAGAATGGTTGTCAAAATGAGGGTCCCTTTTTGGGTACCTTGAATATAGGTGCCGTATTATTATGGGGACCCAAAAAGGGACCCGAATTTTGACAACCACCCAGAAGGATACCGTAACTTTTCAGGGCTTTTCGTTTATGTTATTGCTGGCTCGGAGTTTTAACTGCTAATAAAAACGGTTGTTTCGGTCTTCCTTCCCAAGGTTCCGTGTGAATTAATACCGCCCCTTACTCTTAAGGGTCCCGGTAGTCCTTGGTTATAGTTCTGGTATCTACAAAGGCGCAAAAGTCCTTGAATCGGTTAATTGGGAGTACTTCGGTTGATGGACAAAATCCTGCATGACCTTAAGGACTCTAAACTATGGGAACTATGGTATATTCCTTTTAATGGGTAATGCAGGATTTTGTCCATCAGCAGTATAGTCGGTTAATTGGGAGGTCTTGGACCCTTAAGGCTAGAGCTTTTCGGCTTTGCAGTTGAAGCTGCCCAGCTCTTTGGGCCCAAAAATCTAATTATTTTGGGACGCTCTTACCAGGGCTTCTCAGGATAAAATGAAATCCTGACTGATGAATGTTTGCAATAATCTTCCCCTAAGAGTCCAAGTACCTAATAATCATATACTCTCCAAAATAGTATCCTACATAACTACTATCCCAAACCCAAGTACCTTATTACTGGGTCCTTTCGACCCTTAGGGTTCATCCTTAATTAACCCTGGTATCCCATAGCCAAAACCCTATTCTAGCTATCCACCCTAGGAATCTAAGGACTCATATATTAAGGCTTTTGGGCCCAAAGACCATACTATATAAGGCTTTTGGCCTATTTTGATGCCCAGAGCAGGGCTTTATACAGTTGCTTCAAGCCTGAGGCCTACATCACTGGTCCTGGATTGGAAGTGTCCGTTCCAGCGCACACAGACGCGCGGCAGAAACTTCATTTGTCAGGTTAAGCTTTATTTCTTTAAGGGTTCCGTTGAATGTTCTTTTAAGGCTTCCAAAACTGCACTTCAGAGGTCTCCATTTCATAGTGGGGGCTACATGTTGCCCAAACTCTAGAGAACAAAGCCTAAACCCTAATCGTAGATACCGGTGCATAACTACAAGGTATCACAGCTAGGATCTTGAGTTTCAAGTGTCGGAGTCCTTAGTAGGGTTTAGGGTTTAGAGGGGTCGAATGGCCCAGACCTTCCAAAATCTTTTGACTGAGGAATATCTCTTAAATTATAGTAGGGTCCTTCATATGACATGATTTAAATTTAAGGTATGTATTCCTTAAGTCAAGTATTTTGGAAGGTTTGCGGGCTAAACCCTGAACCTTGAACCTTATAGCACCCTTAAAGGAACCCTAAAGGAACCCCAGAGTTCCTCAATCAAAGTAGTTCACGATTTGAAAACGAGAGCCAGGTAGAATTAGGGAGACTCCTTGAAAGGGTCTATATCCCCAAGGGTCCCCCTAATCCTACCCTAAACCCCTAAACCCCTAAACCCTAAACCCTACACCCTAAGCCTACCGAGCTGAGGATCGACAGGACGTTTTGATCTTCCAGGCCACCGGGCGGAAGAGGTCGCTGCCACAGATTCTTTAAGGGTCCCTTTGGGCTCTTTTAAGGAAGACAATAGGGTTCCTTTGAGGGATAGTCTAGGGTTCCCATTAGATTATATGGTATATGAATCTTAACCTGTTATAGTTTCGACCGTAAAGCGCAACAGATTGGTTTCATTGGCATTCACACAGTTGTGTCAGCGAGTTGCTGGGGTTTGGTAGGGTTTCTTGCGGGTGTAGGGTTGGATGTTCAATTCCTGCGCCAGCGCACTTTCTAGGTTAATGATGGGTTTGGGCTTGGGATTCAGAGCTTTCCTAGAAAGGAAACTCCGCCACAAATGCTCCTCATCCATTGTAGTGCCTTGCACAATCCCGAATCCCTGATAACTTGATCGCTAGATGCGACTCCATGAACTATAGGCACCTTCTTGAGAAGCCTTACGACAGAAAGCACCGAACGGTTGGAAACCGGAGAGGATGTTTAGCTCTGCTACTGCCTATAGTTTGCTCCCTCTAATGCATGAAGGCGAAGCACTTTCAACATGATGATAGTTACTGTATAACCCTCCTCCGGGGGAGGTTGCCCGCAGTGTTGGGTTTCTTCCCGCTACTCGGAGGGCACACTGATTTGTGACCAGCTTTGAAGGGGGTAGCAGAGTTTTGCCATTGGTGGAGGGGGCCCCTTTTGTGCTGGAAATGGTGGAGGTGGATGAGGCCGTGATGTGAGTAGCTCCGGGTGCGCACAGGTCGGGATGGGCACTTAGTATCTGCAGAGGGATCTGTGGAGAAACGTGTTTGCCGTTATAGGCTCTCGACTGGCGCACTGCCATAAGCGGAGGTGACGGTGTTTGCTTGGCTTAGTACCCTGAAGGNGGGATCTGTGGAGAAACGTGTTTGCCGTTATAGGCTCTCGACTGGCGCACTGCCATAAGCGGAGGTGACGGTGTTTGCTTGGCTTAGTACCCTGAAGGGTGACCTCCGGGGGAAGAGCCACACTGAACGAAGTTATCGCGAGGATGGCAAGCTGTCTTGCCCTGATGCCGGCCAGTCGGGCAGTACTCTGCTCAGTGGGTGCAGGTGGCGGGCCTGCCTAGTGGTCCCTTTGTTCGGAAGCAAACACGCCCTGGGCCTTTTCGTTCGTCATCGCGTCGTGGTTGCGTTATTGGCTGTTGTTGTCTGTCGTTGCGTTGTGTTGTTGTGGGTGACTTTAAGCCTTCGCGCTGGAGGTGCCGCCAATTTGTTAGGCCAGGCATGCGTCTTCGGCCAGACACATGTCTCGGTCGATGCTCACTCACTCACTCACTCATAGTTACTGTATAGATTTAGGAACATGCTCTGACCAACGAAGGTTTCTGTGGGGCGTAACAAGCAATTATGTATGTACACCGTTGTACTTGGGTCAATTTCGAGATCAGTGTTCTCCTATCCCTAAACCTAAACTCTAAATGCTAAACCAAAACCGTGTAACCTAAACCCTGAACCCTCATTCCTAAACCCGGTAAGTTTGTAAGTCCCAAACATGCTGCTCAGGTGGCAGGCATTCGCCCCGCCCGCAGTGGCAAAGGACAGGCAACGACATGCCCAGAAAGCCCAATGCTCCTTGATTAAGGATTTACCCTAAATCATAATCAGAAGCCCCGTTTCTGTTAAGCCACGTTTCTGAATTAATGGATATTGGGCTCTCTGGGTAAGTTCCTTTTCCCTAGATCGCAAGGCCGGCCTGGGACTTCATGCAGATATCCCTCATGATATTTAAGGCAGCGAGTAAGGGTGTATATTGTTATACAGGAATACTCGTGCATATACCCCAGACTCTGCTTTAGGGTTTACTGCAACAAGCGCTGGCACTACAATTCGAAGCCAGGTTTTTTCTTCCGGTGCTTTGGTTCCGAATCCAAGGTATATGATCCGTATTCCGTTCAGCGTCTCGGGTTAGCCCAACTACATGCAACAACGCAACATGTTTAAAACGACAAACCCTAAAACCCTACAGCCTAAATCCGCTAGAGCAGTGCACCAGGATCCTCTGCGGCGCGGCAAAGATGGCGATGCCACTTGACACCTGATCGGCTTTTCTTCGAGGTGTACTCTCTCGCATACTCTCTCTGTCTCTCTCTCCATATAATATATATATATATATGTTTATGTTTATGTTTCTCTCTATGCCATGATCTTGCTAGTAACAACATCTCCAGCTTCCTGTTTGATGCACAGCGCGAGCTGGTCGCTGTAGGGGTAGACCTCGTTTTCGAAATTTTGCGCGAGGCATTGAACGGTGAGATTAGTGATTAGTGTTCCGACGATCATTGCTATGGCAAACACCATGATCATTTATGCCATCGTTACTGCTCTCAAGTTCGCATCACTATCACGATCACTATTACCACTGCTTGCCAGCACTTCTTGTTAATACCGTCACCACCGTCATCATAATCATCATCATCGTCATCATTTTCAGCGTCACCACCACCATCATCGTCTGAAGCTTGGCCTGGGTCATCGACTTGTCCGTTCGGTTAGCTTACTGTATAGTTAGCATCGCCATCACCACTGCTGCTGTTGTTACTGCCATTACTATATTTATATTACATATTTTGTCGCTATCTTCTGATCCTAAACCCTAAGGCGTAAACCCCGAACCGCAGTTCTGTCTAAGCAGGCGGAAAAAGGCGTTCAAAAAAAAGCAGAACCTTCAAGGCATAAACTTGAAACCCTAAACCCTTAAGCCCAAAACCCTGAACCCCCATCAAGGTCCTGCAGCACCTGGGGACTCCTCTCATAGATGTCGTCCTCGAGCCCGGCGATGTTCTCTATGCCTCTTGGGCATGGAGGAGCTGGCGGGGTTTACGGCTTAGGGGTTTAGGGGTCTAGGGTTTTAGGGGTTTAGGGTTTAGGGGTTTACGGTTTAGGGTTTTCCAAAAACTAGGTCTCCGCATTTGGGCTCTGTACTACAAAAGAGTAACTTTATACAGAGCATCTAGCAAGCTGAACGCCCCAATTTCGTACCCCATACTACGCTACCCACATTTGCAAGAAGCCGTTTTAAGTGATCTGCTTTTGGGATCCTCCCGGAGGCCTGGGTGGACGATCTGGGACTACAACCTGGTTTGAAAGTTCCACAAGATGAAGCCTGTCGTTCCGTGAGTTGTATCTAGAATCTAGAATGGGGTTTCGAAGCCCTTACCCTAAGGGTTTAAAGGACCCAGTAATAAGGTACTTGGGTTTGGGATAGCAGTTATGTAGGTTACTTTTGTGGAGAGAATATGATTATTAGGTACTTGGACCCTTAGGGTTAACCTAGAACCCATAGTTTCTTCAAGATACCGTTGTCTTCGGGACAGCCCAGCCTTCGTCATTTCTTCGAGGCATGCCCCCGAGGATCTTGAAGAGCACACAGATGTGTGAAAGTAGCTTCTGTACTCAATGCCTCTCGAAGGGCTAGGGCACAGGGGACTGTCAATTCTGCTTACAGGCCCAGACCTTCCAAAATCCGATAATTAAGGAATATACCTTAAATCATATTAGGGATCCTACTATAGTTTAAGGTACATCCCTTTATTAAGGGATTTTGGAAGGTCTGGGAGGACGGCCCTTCCTCAAAGCACCTAAACTCCGAAAATCAAGACCAGAAACACGAGGTTCCCCTGGGCTTCCCGCATGCCACATCTACGGCGGAGTTAGTGTCACAGGAGTGGGGACCTCAGTAGCAGACCAGGTCGCCTTTAGCCTTTTTGGGCTACTATAGCCCCAAAGTATAACCCCAAACTGTAGGGCAGTATAACCCCCCAAAATAGGCTTTTACCTCCCCTAAACCCTAAATGGCCCCAAAGGGTTAATCCGTTAAGTACCCCTATAGTGAACCCCGGAAAGTTGGAACATGGATTGGGGGTAATTAGTGCTAGGATTATACTTTACTTCAAGGGCGTGGGGATAATGATGTTCCAACTTTCTGGCTTCTACTATTCGATACTGGACAACAAGTAAGGGGAACCTTGGGGGATTCTGGGTACCCGTTTGCCCGTTTTGGGACCACGGCATGTCTGTCAAGTCCTGCCTGCTCGGGCCCTTCACTGTCTGATTCTTAGTAGGGAATGGGGGAATGGGTTATAGGGACTACTATAAGGGACCTTAAGGGACTATCATAGGGATCCACTCCCCCATTCCTTTCTAAGAACCAGACGGTTCAGTGGCCGGGAGATCGTGCGCTTGGCCGGCAACCAGCTGTGCTGCGCCACGCTGGCCGTGGGGTGGACCCCCTTTTTTCGGGCCGTAGAATCTACATAGGCTCCATAGCAGTTCCTTTTTGGGATTACCTTATAAGGATTCGGAACTAATTACTATGGAGTCTATGGGCTCGCATGCAAACTCAAGATTTGGCGATATCAGTTGGCAGCGAGGGGGGTGAAAGACATGTCTTGCTATCCTAAGGAACGTCCTCGACAAGAAATTGCCTGAGTTGAATCGTCCTCGCAGCGTCGTGGTGAGAAGCAGTTTCAGCCACTGCAACCTTAGGCCCTAGGGGTCCAAGTAGTCCAGGTGCATGGCTTTGTTACAACATGACACCCAGCCATCCTGTTCCTGCCATGAACGGGTAAATCCAGCCGAAGGGACCGCCACCTCGACCGCCACCTCCACCACCACCTCCTCAAGAGCCAGCTGCTGGAAGTGCTACAGGTTCTGCAGACCATGCTGGCGGCAACCCGCCAGCTAACCATGCTGGCGGGTTTTATTGGTGGGACAGTGCTGGAAAACAGCACTACTGGCGACAGCCACAGAAAAAAAACACAGGCTTCGCAACAAGGCTAGCAGTCCTCACTGCCTTGTACGCCAGAGGCGAGATGGCAGAACTGGCACAGCAGTTGACTCGCTTGGAGTCGTTCCATCCCATACAAATGCAGCTCCAGAAGATATACATTGCCCACAACCACGGAGCTCTGGACAGCGGTTTCAGCGGTGAGCCTCTTCGTCCTGAGCAGGTAAAGCGTGGGCGCATGAATGCTCAGATTTTTAGCGAGGAGCAAGGTGAGCCTTCAAGTAACGACCCCGGTGAAGACAAGTGCAGTGTTTCTGTGTGCATACTTCCACGCCTCCGTCGTCTCCCCTAAATAGACCATAACCCTAAAACCTACACCCTAGAACCTACCTATAGTCTCGATAACCAATTTTATGGTTAGGATCCTATAATATAGATTTTGGTTAACCAAGAACTGGAACTACAATGGAGACTATAGGTAATGCCTAACCCGGGTCAGGCATTAGGCTTCTTGTACTCGTTGCAAATACATTCCATGGCTAGGGGATGTTGGCCTCTACATAAAGTTCTATGCACCTGGGTTTAAGGGTTTTGGGATATACACATCCAGGGCCTACCTAGTTTTCTATATACCTGATCCTGACCATAAAACTAGTGACGGTAAACACGGGATAGGGTATGACCTTCTAGGTAAGGCTGACACACCAACTTAGTAGCTGAGTAGGTAACCTTTAACCTTTTTTGACACACCAACTAAGTAGCTGAATAGGTGACCTTTGACCTTTTTGACACACCAACTAAGTAGATGAGTAGGTGACCTTTAACCTTTTTGACACACCAACTTAGTAGCTGAGTAGGCAACCTTTAACCTTTTTGACAAAGTAGCTGAGTAGGTGACTTAGGTGACCTTTAACCTTTGGGGGTTTATACAATCCTACCATAATTCAACGGCCTAGGGGACTCAGCTCCTGAGCCAAAGGCCTTCTTCTCACCTCACGCTGAACCTAGATTCTGTGATCTGGGGATTGTCGTGGAGGCCGGAGCTTGCGAGTCGAGTTTAGCGTTGAACGGTTTAGGAACTCCAAACCCTGATAAAACCCACGGTTTAGGGTTTAGGGTTTGATTAGCTTGGGCTTTGGAGTACCATACTTTATTACTTTTTTCTTAAAGGAACCATTATGAAATACAAGTTCATACTTTTTTCCCCTAGTTACTTAAAAACCCAGATTAAACCCTACCTTAACCCTGAAGAACCTACCTTTTTGAGGAGTTATAAAAAGAAAATCATACTAGGGAAGCCTAAAAAGGAAGGTTCTTCAGGGTCCAGGTAAAGCTTGTAAGCCCTAAGTCCGAATTCCGGGTTTACCTGGACCCTAAATCACCTGTCAGTCCCTAGTGCTCCAGTTACCCAAATATTAGGTTACTGGGGTATATAATATATGGTTAGTAACATACTATTTAGGTAACCGGAGCCCTAGGGAGTTTTAAAGACTTAATACAAGGAAAACCATGACAAGGAACCTTAAAAAGGTAGCTTCTTTCGGGTCCAGCTAGGGTTTAGGGGTGTAGGGTTGCTGTACTCGGGTCTTGATGAGGGTCTTATCCTTCAAAGTATTCAGCGATTTCCTTGGGTCTTGTGAGGGTCGAGCAGGGGGTTGCAGGGTGCGGAAGGGTCCAAGTGATGCAATAATGTAGGAACCTGATGAAGAAACCGTGGGCCCATAACCCCAAAGTAGTAGGGTTCATATAAAGAACCCTAATAAAGGCCCAAGGTTTCTTAATCAGGTTCCTACATTAGGAGCGCTTCGGGTGCCCAAAGCCATTCAGTCTCGGCCTGTTGCTGTTTTGGCTTGGACCGTTGGGTTGCGGAGCTTCTTCCACTCCTTCTGTACCTTAAAGACGACATGATCCCGAAAAAGGTTTAAGGATCAGATTCCAAAATAGGGTTTCATACTAGAAGAGTACGGGGCCCCTACTTTTGAGGGTCAGTTGGTCTTTAAGGCCCGAAACCCTAAACCCTCTGAAAGGAACCCATAGAAATGTGTTTTCAGCCCAACCGACTTCCACGAGGCTTTGTGCAGTTTCTACCTAAAAAACCTGCCTTTTTAGGGAAGCGTATTCTGAGTTCTTATTTTAATCCTTAACACTGTAGGTTATTTGGGGTTAAGATATATAATAATCAGCCCCTTAATCCCTGGACCCCTCAACCCCTAACCTTTAAACCTAGACGCCTATAACCCACAAACCTCAAAAAAGCAAACCCTTAAACATTTAGTCCCCAAACCCCTATAACCCTGAACCCTGAATCCCAAAACCCTAAACCCCTAAACTTTAGACAAACCCCTAAAACCCTGAACCCTTAAACCCTTAACCCCTTAACCCTGATTGGACCTTAAACCCGCAAGCTCTAAACCCCGAAGCCGTTTTTAAAACCCCTAAACCCTACTTAAAGGCTCCTGAGACTTACTCCACAATCAGGTCCTTGGAAACCAACAACACTCTCCTCAAAAGCCAATATGACTTCAGTAAAGCCGAAATACATGAAAGAACCATCCTTGTTTGCAACGTACCACCGTTCTGCACAAAAAGGAAATTGACGATAACATGTTCTACTTGTTGGTGATAACGGCCAATCTGGATGCCAAACAGACGTGCAGTCTGTTACGAATCACCTCCTCACAAGTACGACAACTTCATCGGGTTGTTTTACAGAAGCCATGGCAAAGCAGTCCTTTCAACACTTCCTTTTGTGTCCGGTTTTGGCGTTCAGCAGTTTCCGGGAGTGGACTCGCTGGCTCCTGCGTGCTGAGCCGACGGTGGCAGTGGGCGGCCTCATTTCCCGCCGGCGCTTGGGAAGTTGGCCCGGGTAGCTGTAGAGCTAAGCGAGGCTATAAGTAAGGCTGTATTTAGGATAACCCGACTTAGGGCAATTAGAACCCAAATTACAACCCTACCCATAGGCTCCATCATAGTAGTTCCTTTTTGTGGTTCATATTTACAACCCTATAATACTATAAGGTACTCCCAAAAAGGAACTACTATGGAGCCTATGGGTTGTTACTAAGTCCCAAGAGCCTTTAAGTAAACCCCCTCTGTAAACCCTAAACCCCTCACCTCCCTTAAAGGAACCCTGATAGATCCCTTGAAGGAACCCTTATAGATCCNCTAAGTCCCAAGAGCCTTTAAGTAAACCCCCTCTGTAAACCCTAAACCCCTCACCTCCCTTAAAGGAACCCTGATAGATCCCTTGAAGGAACCCTTATAGATCCCTTAAAGGAACATATAGATCCCTTTAAAGGAACCCTTATAGATCCCTTTAAAGGAACCCTTATAGATCCCTTTACAGGAACCCTTATAGATCCCTTTAAAGGAACCCTTATAGATCCCTTTAAAGCAGACCTTGTAGATGCCTTTAAAGGAAACCCACAGAGGCTCCTTTGGGTGACAGCAGTGCGCCACTCTCGACTCACCCGCGGCGTGCAGGACGAGGCATCCTTGGTTTCTCGGGTTTAGGGTGTATAGGGTTTAGGGGTTTAGGGTTTCGGGCTCTGGGGGTTTAGGGTTTAGGGTTTAGAGGGTTTAGGGTTTAGGGGTTTAGAGTTTAGGGCTTAGGGGGTTTAGGGTTTCCGGGTTTAGGGTTTAGGGCTTAGGGGGTTTAGGGTTTAGGGGGTTTAGGGTTTAGGGGGTTTAGGGTTTAGGGCTCTGGGGGTTTAGGGTTTAGGGCTCTGAGGGTTTAGGGTTTAGGGGGTTTAGGGTTTAGGGTTTCGGGTTTGGGGTTTAGTGGTAGAGAAGATCTAGAGGAGGATTTAGGTTCAGGGTTACAGAGGTTTAGAGTAGAAGCCAGAAAGTCTGAACATCAATATCCCCATGCCCTTAAGGTAAATAAAGTATAGGGGATCCTAGCACCAATCCTCCTAAACCCATGTTCCAACTTTCTGGTGTTCACTTTAGGATTTGCGGGAGATGTCGCTGCTTTGATCCATTGGTTGAAGTAGCTTATAGGAATTATATAGGAATTAGGATTTTAGGGTTTAGGGTTTAGTAGCTTATAGGAAATAGGATTTTGGGGCTGTACATAAACTGGAGTTTCTGAGTCCTGGGGCTTAGGAATCTAAAGCATTGTTTTTTTTTCTGGTTTCGCCTTATAGTGGGTTTCATGAAGTGTCATTCAGGGATCAAGGGTGCATTGCACCAGGGGCTTTAGTCTTTAACCACTAGGCATCCAACATCTTTCTTCAGGGTTTATGGTGCAAGGCTGACCTACAGGATCAGGAACAGCTGCAGTTTGAACCGTCTTAGCCGCTTTGCAGTTGACGTAGAGCTCAGGACCTTCAGGGGTTTCCCAAAGGGTCCTAAGTACCTCTACCCAAAGCATAAATACCGTAGTACTTAGACGCCCTACTTCCGACAATGTACCTGCCAACCCGACAGGTGTTGGGCTTGGAGCTTTTGGGGTTCGGGGTTCGGTGGGTATGGCTTAGATGCGATACCCAGGGGCTCCAAAGTAGTTCCTTTTTGGGTGTCCCCTTTTTTGGTTAGGGACTCTAATATACTACCCCAAAAGGAACTACTTTGGAGCCTTCGGGTAAACCTCAAGAGCAAAAAAAAGCACATAAACATAAACTTGCGGTATTGAGACCACATAGTAGGGACAGGTAAGAAGGCAGGCCCCATGTGTGCTGTGCGGGAACGGATAGATCGCAGCTTCGGAATAAAAGCATATTCCACTCGCGAGGAGAGGTTGTAACAGACAGGCCTTCTCGCTGCATATACACTCGGTGCAAGTGCTTCCGTTGTATAGAACTGTTTTTGCTGTGTTTTGGCGACCCACATAAGCTTTTTCAATCCCGCGGACATCCCCGCACCAAGCCCGCGCGTCCCGAGCAAAAAGTTTGATACTTTTTTTGGGGGGAGGAGTACTTTGCTTGTTTTTGCAGGCACATAAACTTTCTCAGGCACTGATTTCTCCGGACGGAAATTTCCCGGCATCCCGGGAGAATCTCAACAGCGTTGTTCATCTCTAGGTCTTTCCATCGACTGTTACAACAGTGCTGGTGGGAGGTGTTCAAGCATAACGGTAACTGTATGCAAAAAACATGGATTCAATTCTTGCCTGGAACCTTGCCTTCGACCTGTGCATACTGCACATCCGGTGCCCTTGTTACCTTCACTTGTTGGTTTCTGTGCTGATGCCTTGCCGACTCGTCTTGAAACCAACATTTATTAGTTTATGTAGGTTTTGTTGCCCCTAAAACCTGAAACCAGTTTAGGTGCCGTAAATCTGAAGCCCGAAAGCCCAGACCGTAGATTACACCCCCTCCCCGCCCCCCCCCAAAGTTGGAAACCGGCTTAGGGACAATCAGTGCTGGGATTCCCGATGCATCATTCTTAAACCCTAAACCCTGAGGCTAATGGGTTTCCAACTTTTGGGCTTCCACTGTAGCCCATTACAAAACCCCTTACCAAGAGGGTCCACAAACACTCCTATTATGGAATTAGGTTCCCAAAACCATAGTAGGGATGGTCTTTTGGGACCAAATTCCATAATGGTAGTGTATCTGGACCCTCTGGGTTATAGATCCCTTAAAGGAACCCTCAAAGAACCTTAAAGGTACCCTACTTACTAACTCCTCCCCCCTCGCCAGACCCTAGATTACCGACACCTTTGGATTTCCCCTCGATCTTGGGCCCTTCTTGTTGTTGGTGCAGAAGGTCTGTGATCAGGATTTGGGAGTTTCCGTTAATTAGGGGTACCTTATTTGGGGCCCCTCATTCTGAGGATCCTGCTATTTAGTGTACCATTTACTATATTAGGGTCACCTATTTTCGGAAACCCCCATATCGAACCTTTCCGTTGTTTTTTTTAAGGGTGTTCCGGTATGTTGACATTCCGTGAAGTGGTACCTAGAAAATTTGGAAGTATTGGGGAAGTAGAAAGAGGAAGCGTGAAGATCCCCGATCCCCGAAAGTTCAACCTCCGATGCACAAGTCGTGCCTGAAGATAAGCCCCGAAACCTCAGCACCCTACTTTATGGGGCCAGGCGGTGTGTAAAAAAGGGGCCTTAGTATAGGGGCCCTTTTGGGGCTCCTTAAAGGGATCTACAAGGGTTTCTATAAGGGCACTATAGGGTTTTAGGGTAGTAAGAGGGGCCTGAATAATTTCCTATACTATTTTGGGGGTCCTTATTATAGTTATAGTATAATATACCCAAACCCTGTTCTAATTATTATTATGGCCCCTACAGCACACCCTCGCCTTGTAAAATGTCGTTGAGTTTGTGCCATATACAGCCCTTTGATACGGTATTTGGAACCTTCAAGCGGAGGGTTAGCTCTATGAGATGTCAAGAACCGCAAACCCTAAACCCTAAAAGCGAAAGTTCATAGAGAAAACTGCTAGGACCGAGAGAAGGTAGCCCTAAACCCCTAGACCCTATAAACCCTGAGCCGTAAGGTCTTTCGATGTTCATTGCCTTTCTACATCTGTAGGTTGAGGAGGCGCCATGCACTGAAGGCCCCTTGGCAGAAGCATGTCCGAGTGATCGACATTGGCATTCTTCGGGTTCGTGTTTTTTTCGCGCTTCGGAATGAAATGTCTCATTTGTTGAAGGCTTGGGTCGCTCAAAATCCCAAACCCCAACTCCAACCTAACCCCAAGACCCTGAACCCCAAACCCTGATTAAACCCTAATACCACAGGCTTACAGGGCTCTAGTGTTCAGGGCTTCGAGCGATGCCTATGCCACACCTTCTCACCCTTTAAAGCCCCTGCGGAGTCTTCTACAACCCCCTAACACCTTCTACAGCCTTTGCAAAAAGCAACCACCGGATGGCCTGGAGGCTATCAAAACCTCAGAAACCCAGATCCCCGGCAGGATCTAGAAAGTAGGTCCCCTAAATTGGGGCCCTATGCTACTACGGGTACTTTATAGGAACCCCCATGAAGGGATCTACTTTTTGGATCCTCCCAGGGGTCTGGGAAAGGCAGAACACCCTCTCAAGCTCCTTTTGCATATGAATCCTCACCCCAAACCCTAAACCCGAAGCCCCCTGACCCTAAGCCGCACATCCCGAACCGTCAGTCGTTATGTTCAACGAATTAATATCCCAAGGGTTCGAAACCCCCGAAAATAAAGCCTGGACCCCCCTTTTGAACAAATTCCTAGGCTCCAAACCCGAACTCTTAAGAACCCTTAAAGGACATTTTGAACAACCCCATAGAACCCCTGTAGGGCCCTGTTCCTTAGAGGACCCTTTGCAAGAAATCCTTAAACCCTAACTACTAAAGGACCCTTTGCAAAAAATCCCCCAAACTCTAAACCCTTATAGAACGCTTAAAGGAACCCCTTGAAGGAACCCGTAAAGGAGCCCTTAAAGGAACCCTTAAAGGAGCCCTTAAAGGAACCCCTAAAGGAACCTTTAAAGGAACCCCTAAAGGAACCCTACTAAAGGACCCTTGAGTACCTAATAGGTCCTTTGGACCCCTTAGACCCCGCAACTACCCTTTATAGTAGTCCCTAATTACCTCTTAATGAGAAATATTCGAGCCCTCAAAAGGGTATTTGGGGCTGTCCTGGTAAACCCTAACCCTAAGGGTCCAAGTACCTAATTATCATATACTCTCCAAAATAGTAACCTACATAGCTACTATCCGAAACCTAAGTACCTAATTATTGGGTCCTTTGGACCCTTAGGGTAACCCCTCGACCCAAACCTAAACCTCAGCCTCAGCCCTAAAGCTTCAACCCCAGCCCTACCCTAAGGCTCCAAAGCAGTTCCTTTTGGGGTAGGGTTTAGGGTTTAGGGTTCAGGGTTTAGGGTGTCCCTAACCAACAAAAAAGGGGACACCCAAAAAGGAACTACTTTGGAGCCCCTGGGTAAGGGCCCTACCTTAAGGACGAAAAGAGCCTTCAAAAAAATGGCCCTATACCCTTTTACTATAAATCCCTATATGGTCTATGAACCTTAAACCCTTTTAGGGTTCATTTCGTCTTTAAGGTAAGGGCGTCGCAAAGAATCTCCCAAGGCTACTTGGGGGGTCGTGCCCTAAACCGTAAACTCTAAACCCTAAACTCTCAACCCTAAACCCTAAACTCTCAACCCTAAACCCTAAACTCTAAACCCTAAACCCTAAACCCTAAACTCTAAACCGTTTGGATCTTAGCAAAGAATCCCCCAAGGCTGGCCCTGGAGACGCTACGCTTCGCTTCAGTGCCCCCTTCCGCTGGGCTTCGCCGGTGGAGGCCTCGGCTTGGTTTACTCCGAAAGGGGTTTAGGGCTTTAGGGGCTCAGGGTTTAGGGGTTTAGGGTTTAGGGCTGTAGGGGTTTAGGGTTTAGGGTTTGGGGGTTTAGGGGGTTTAGGGAGTTTAGGGTTTAGGGCTTTAGGGGTTTAGGGTTTAGGGGGTTTAGGGGGTTTAGGGAGTTTAGGGTTTAGGGCTTTAGGGGTTTAGGGGTTTAGTATTTAGGGTTTAGGGGGTTTAGGGGTATAGGGAGTTTAGGGTTTAGGGCTTTAGGGTTTTAGGGGTTTAGGGTTTAGGGTGTAGGATTTAAGGTTAAGTGGGGGTTTTGTAAGTAGGGTTTAGAGTTTAGCAGGGTTTAATACCCTAAGGTTTAAGGTCCCTTTTAGGGTTCCTCCAAGGGATCTACAATCTACAAGGGTTTCTATACGGGTACTATAGGGTTGAGGGCGTAGGAATTATGGCCTAAAGCCGTAACATCCTACAGAGGTTGTGGGGGTATGCTTAGGGGTTTAGGGTTTATTTGGGGGTTTAGGGCTTAGGGGTTTAGAGGTGTAGGGTTCAGGGTTTAAGCCTTAGTTTCGTTTTGCTTTGATGAGCTAAAGCCCTGCGAGACACTAATCAGATTGGGGCTCCGGAACACCCCCGAATCCTAAGATCCCAAACCCCATGAAACCGTATAGAGCCAGCATGAAAGCTGAATAAACCTTAAGGACGAAAAGACACTTAAAAGAAATGGCCCTATACCCTTATACTACAATTCCCTATATGGTCTATGAACCTTAAACCCTTTTAAGGTTCATTTCGTCTTTAAGGAACTCCCTCGGTAAAGGAGACCCCGGCGCCGAAGTGCCACCGGAACTCTCACGGCGCGCTCGCCTTTGGCTGACCGGCGACGAGGCATCGGAGCCTCCAGATCGGGCCGCCAAAAACAGTATAAGCATAAGCACTTATATCCCTGCTGTCTTGGGGGGGGGCTTCGTTATAAGGGGATATTTTTGCTGATGTGCCTGCCAGGGTCTCTATAAGCACTGTACGAAGACATCCTGGCTTCTTTTGCGCTATGTTTTTGTGCGATATTTGATTATCTTCGCTTCTTTTGAATAGCCATGCTGACTGACTATGCTAATTTTAGCTGACGTGATTTCCGCGGTTCCTAGGTTCCTACAAGAGTGCAGCTCACTGGAGCTATCAGAGTGCAGGTATAGGGGCCGAAAAGTAGCTGGTATATTCCAATATGATTCGAATGAGGAAGCCTGATAGCTACATTCAATGACGGAGGTAGAGTTCGAATCAGGGTGTCTGGTGCGTGTGTATGTGGGTGTTCGCTTAGTGAGCACCCCTCAAGCACAACATATTGGAATAAACCCTTAAACCCTACCCTAAACCCTAACCCCTAAACCCTAAACCCCTAAACCCCTAAACCCTAAACCCTAAGCCCTAAAAGCTCCCAAAGGGGTCATGGGCTTTCCGGGGGAAGTTTCGGGCTTGGGGGGCTATATAAGGTTTGGGATCTCACTACGAGGGTCTAGGAGCCTTTATGTATATAGTAGAACGTAGGGTTAATATTTTTTTCGGAATACGTACTATTCTGATTTGGAAAAATTTCCCTCAGAACAGTACCTAGGACCAGTTGTAACTTTGGACCCTCAACCCTAAACCCCACGCCCCTTATAAAAACCCTGAAAGGAACCCGTAAAGGAACCCTGGCAGTTATTGTGGCTATACGAGTGTGTTGCGGAAGCTAGATTCCCCCGTGGTACCTTGCCTTCAAACGGGGAACACCATGAAAGGGCCACCGGGGAACCTAGAGAATATGTTCTCAATTTTTTCGAGCCTTATTATGGTAGTTTGAAATGTGTTCCTGCTGCTTCATGGCGTTGCTGTGCTTGTTCTCGGGCTTGAGGGATTAAGGCATTCTGCGAGGTTGTTGGCATAGGGTTTCGGATTCCGGGTTCAGGGGATCACTCCTAAGGGTCCAAGATCCAGCATGAGGTATTATCCTTACCCAAAGGGACCAAAGGACCCAATAATCAAGTACTTGGGTTTAGGATAGTAGTTATGTAGGTTAATATATCTGGGAGAGTATATGATTATTAGGTACTTGGACCCTTAGGGTAAGACCAAGGTTGGCAGTTGGCCATGCTTCCCAGGTACTTGGACCCTCAGGGTTCGGCTGACGGGCTTAGGTTTGGAGTAGTAGTAGGTTATGATCTTGAATTGTAGGGCAATTGGAGCCCTTAAGGCAGGAGGTAGCAGGTTATGGCCCCGGGAGTGTAGGGTATAGCCCTTAACTTAGTAGCTGAGTGGATACACTTTACACTTGTGGGGATAATATTACCCACTATAGAACTGAAAGTGTACACTCTTTGGGGCGTATGAACTCAGCAACTAAGTTAAAGTACTAGGTTTTGGGGATCCCGGGATCTGCCACTGCACAGTATGTTCTTCACCCAATGGGCCTGAAGCTCCACAGCTCTATGTCCACAACTCTACCCTAAGGCTCCTAAGAGGGTCATGGGATCTCTGGGAGGGTTTCGGCTTTGGGGGCTAGGGTTTGGGATCTCACGACGAGGGTCCAGGAGCATTAGGGTAAACCCCAAAATCGAAACGAAAGGACGCAAGCTCTGAATCTTGAAGCCCGAAACCCATCTAAACTGAAGCCCTAAATTCCTAAATTTTCCGAAGACTCCTGTGGAAGTTCATGAGGGGTTCAGGGATTTTGGGTTCCCAATAAACCCTATGGAACTAGCGCAGAGGCATATAAAACCCTCATAGAAACTTCTCCGCGAACTTCAACAAATGCCCCAAATCCCAAACGCAAAACCCTTAACGCTAAACTTTAAACCCTTTGTTATAGCACCCTAAGCCCCAAAACCTGAACCCTCAACGTTTAGGGGTTTCGGGATTAGGGCTAACCCCTATAGCCCTAAACCTCAGGAGACGCCCGTGGATGAGATGCCCTCCAAGGAAGACATCGACGCGTCGCTCGGGATGCCGGGATTCCAAGCATTTCAGATCGTTCCTCTGCAGTACCCTGTAGAGTTTAGGGTTCAGGAGTTAGGGTTTTCGGGACATGGGGTTAGGGTTTTCTGTTTAAGGATTTAAAAGTTAGGAGTTTAGGGCTTAAGGGTTTAGGGTTTAGGAGTTTGGTTTAGGAAGATTGCGAATAAAGGTACCTTCTTTTTGCCTTGGTTTTTGGAACTCACAGATCGTTTGGGATACCGGTTGCATTCTTTAAATATCACCGGATCCTAACAGTGAATTGGTTCATCCAACAGAATCAAAAAGGTCAGGATTCTGGGGTTTAGGAGTTGGAACGTGGATTCAGGTCACGATGTTTGAACACCCAGCTACAACACTGTGCGCCTCCATGCCATGTGAACCACCCCGCTGCTAAAAATGTATACAACTCAGCGGCGTTTCCCTGAGGAATACTAAGTCCGGGTAATCCCTAAAGCCTCAACCCTGAGCCTGTTACAGTGGTTTTGGTACGTTCGTAAAGTTGGGGATATGGGGTTTCTGTTGGGCCTAAACGGCGCCTTGGATTTAAATTTAGGCTGGAGCCATAGTAAAATTGGGCACTTGGGGCTTAACGGCCTTTGAGTGATTACGCGGTTGCTATTTTTACTGAGGGCGTCAAACTACCAGAGTACAGGGACAAGGGCCATCATTCAGGGGACTGATTCTGAAATTTTGACTTGGGCCGGTGCCATTTCGTAATATAGGGGCCGTACTAATTACCTATACTATTTTGGGGGTTCCTTATTATGAAAATGGTATAATGGGCCCCCAAACCCCGTTCTAATTATTAAGGCCCCTATAATAAACCACTGCAGCCTTGCTAATTAGGCCATTTTGTGTCACTGAGAAGTGACTATTGAGACGACGAGCCGATTTGACTGGCCCGGACTTTGACACTTGCAAGGCGGCGCCCTGGTGAAGCACGCTGTGCTCTCTTCAGGGGCCTCACAAGGTAGGATGAAGGTAGGTGGGGTAATCCCCAAATAAGAGTCCTTATATAAGGGATCCTTCATCCTACCTACCTTCGTCCCACCTTTTGAGGCCTCCAATCTCTGCATCCTTGACTCGATCAAGACCGCCGCACGCTGATCGCCGTGTTTGCAAGGCGGCAACATGCCCCGCCAAGCGGCAGCATGGAAATGGCAGGTCTCATCTCAGTCAAAGCCTATTCATTGTTTCAGCTAAGCTTGGGCCAAGGACTTTTGGATGGGGGCCAATGATGCAATGGATTAGGCCGGCTTGACTTGCGACATGACATCCAGGCCTTAATCCTCTTCACCGTGCAGAGCACGGATAGCCATTCGAAGGTTTTGGCCACTCTCCGTGAGGAGAATTGAAGGAAGCATGCCTTGGCCTTCGAAGCGGACATCCCAGACACAGCTGGATCTCATGAAAGATGAGCTTCGAACCCAGTAGCTTTACTTCCCAAACCTTCAAGCTTAAATGATTAGTGAGAGTTCCTGCCCCTAACTTAGGTCTCAAGGGTTCTAGAGTGCGACGGTTTTCCTGGGGATGGGGGGTTGTTCTAAATACTAAAGGTCCTTCATAAAGGAAAGGCCGTTCGGAATTGAATTCGCTTCAAAGAGTTCAAAAGACAAAATGCAGATATACAGGAGCCTCGTAGCGTAATCAGCCTTCGTGGAATCCGTTAATTTTAGAACCTTCACATAGTCCTATAAAGCTCTTTAAGACCCTCCAAAACCCATATCACCAAACCCCCGCGGGACCCTCACAGAACCCTTTGCAGACATACAGGATCATGGGACGTTTTAAGTAAGGCCATATGTACCTTAAACGGACTTACAAGTAATTTTAGGTAAGCTGCATCGGCCACATCAGACTCTTCTACAAACCTTTCTCAGGACCCCAACCCCCCTGGCCCTTAGGCTGGTAAGCCACCATGGGGAGCTCATGCGCCTGCAGCAGAACATGCGCCACCCTCAGATTTTGAAAGGTTTTTGGGTGTTGCAGGATGTTCACAGGGCTTGTATACTGGCTTTTTCGATTTCATACGGATCTTGCGTAGGAGTTATGCCAATCACATGTTTCCGGCTCTGAAAAGTTGCGTGTACTGTGTTTCATCTTGATCTCATTCCGATTGTCTGCCAATGTTTTGCTTCTGACGATACTAGTAGACCCTAAGCCTTTAAACCCCCTACCTAACCTTAAGGGTCCATGTACCCAAATAGTATATACATTGGCCTTAAAGTAGTCCCTACAAAGGTACATTGGGCCCAAAGTATATACTATTTGAGTACATGGACCCTTAGGGTAAGACCTCAACCGTTCAACCCCAGACCGTTAAACCCTAAACCCTCAACCGTTAGTTTTGACCGGCCGTCGATCAATTATTCCAGAGAGTCCAGAACTACAGGGCGAAATGACCCCTAAAAGTAGCAGCCCTATACCACCCTTACAGCCTTTTCGGGTTCATGTCGTCTTGAAGGTATAGTGTCTTTGGACCCTCCGGGATATCCCAACTATGCCCACTGAGGTGGGGGTTTCGGGTGGGGAGGTATCTAGGGAGGGGGAATACTCCTTTTCAGCGTGTGCACAGTTCGGTGGATTAGAGTACAGTAGAAGCCCAGAAGTTGGAAACCCAATAGCCTCAATCCTTAAGAGTAATGTATAAGGAATCCCAGCACTATTTGGCCTTCATCCGGTTTCCAACTTTATGGGGTTTACTGTAGACCAGAGCCGGGTTGGGCCGGGAAGGGTAGTACTTTTAACGTGTGACTGTGGAAGTCTTGCAACTTTGTTGTAGGATGGCCTAATGTATCGTACCGGCCCCTGCTTCTGTGAATGGATCTGCTCAGAGTTACAATACTCTACAGGTTTAGTTGGGTGTTAGTTGCAGGTCTTAGTTCGAGTGCTACTGCTCCAGAGTTTATATTGGGGTCTTTTGTTCTTTCACAATACCGAATCTCTATGATCATCGCGGGATTCCGAGATGCCCTTTAGGATTTAGTAGAACTACTGACAGAAGCTCTGACAGTTTCTTGTCCCTCTCAAAAGATCCTTGCAATGACCTCCAGGTATTTCGATGTGCTGCTGGATCTTTCCAAGCTTCCGCCCATGGAAAGAGAGGCAGCGCGATTTTAGGGATGAGCATAAGCCATTGAAAGTACATCATATAGATAAGGCTGCATGGCTTCGTCGAGAAGAACTCGATCACAGCAGTAGCAGCACAAAGCTTTAATGCCGACAAGAATCTTTTCCAGAAGCTGAACACTAAGACAAGCCTTTCATCTTCGGGGTACTTAGAAATATTTGTTTAATCTTTGGTTCCTTTAATCCCTAAGAAACAGCTAAAACTGGAATTTTTGCTAGGGGTCTAGAAGTTCAGTATAGATAAGCCCTTAAGCTTTAAACCCCTCAGCCAGAAATCCCCCCCAAACCCTTAAAGGCCCCTATATTATGAACCCTAGCTATCCCTAAACCATAAACCCTATACCCCTAAACCCTAATTGTTGCTAGGGGTCGAGAAGTTCAGTATAGTCATGCTGGTTGTACCGAGCTCCGAGTGCTTGAGGCAGCGGACAAGCACGCCGCCTAGCCTCAACCTCGGGCCCGACGAAAGCCTAAGCCAGAGATCCCAATACAAAGGCCCCTATAGTTTAAGGTACATTCCCTAATTAGGGACCTTGGGATCTCTGGGTAAGCCATAAAGACGCACTGAGCTGTTTTGCGAATGCGTTTAAGTTTGCAGAGTTGTTGCAGTGGCTCCGGAGGAGGCTCCTTTCGATTATTCAACAGCAGGTGAGAACCCGAAACCCGAAACCCCTAACAAAATGAACCCGTACCCGAAAATCCAAACCCGCAACACCCTAAACCCTTATATAAGTCTAAACCCTAAACCCTGAACACGAAGCTCTAAGCCCATCGACAGGCGGCACACTGGGCTCAGCTGCAACAGGCGCAGTCTTGGGGCCTGGGGTTTCACGCACTACCCATAGGCTCCATAGTAGTTCCTTTTTGGGATTAAATCCTTACCCGAGGGATCAAAATAGCCCAAAAGCCTTATATAGTATGGTCTTTGGGCCCAAAAGCCTTATTATATGAGTCCTTAGATCCCTAGATTTATAGGATCCTGAATATAAACCGCAAAAAGGAACTACAATGGAGGCCTATGGGTGTTCTTGTCAAGGTAAGCGGTTGCCAGGGTTGATGCTGTAGTGCAAGACGAGAAGATGACCGGGGCTATGGCGATTTAGGGTTTAGGGTTTAGGATTTGGGGTACTGTTGATGGACAAAATCCTGCATTACCCATTATGAGGAATATACCATAATTCCCATAGTTTAGGGTCCTTAGGGTCATGCAGGATTTTGTCCATCAACAGTATGGCGATGTAATCATTGTTAAGTAGAGCCTGCATAGTAATATTCGGGCCGAGCATGTTGATCGTATTGGCTTGGTGTCTTTCTTTACGTCCAGTACTATAAGATGTCCCAGGACCTTCTTCAACTTGTTAAAGCCCCCTCTATATCAGGAATTTTGGGTCGTGCAGACAGGAGTTGCTTTGTCCTTTCGGTTTCGGTGTCTTGGGCCTTCCTCTGGCTATCGGACTCTTGGTGTGAGGTTCCGTAGTTTTCTGTCGCAGCGAGGTGAACTCTTAGTTCGTTAGCTTCATGATAAACTTTCTAAACCGATCCTTACGGACCACATGACCCTTAAAAGTAGGGGCCCTAGACCCTTTGCTGAACCTACTTTTTTGTAGGTTCTTATATACACCCTAATATGGAGTTTGTGGGGACCCTACAAAAAGGTAGGTTCTGGGGTGGGGGGGGTGGAGGTACAGTCCCTAATATGGCATTTGAGCCTTAAGGCCTCTTAGGGTGCATTATGCATTTCGTGATTGAGGAAGACCCGCAGCCGACTCTTTTACCTAGAGGGTCCATATCGACTACCAGTTTAAGGGCTCCTTTAAAGGTTCCTTTAAGGGCTCCTTTAAGGGTTCTGTAGGGTTTAGGGTATAAGGGTCCATATAGGCTAGTAGTCGGGAATTAGGTGGTAAGGATGGTCGCTTGAGGCCCAAATCCATAGTGGTAGACTTCGCTCCCCAATACCTGGGTTTAGGGTTTAGGGTTTACCCCAAGGGTCCAAAGGACCCAATAATTAGGTACTCGGTTTTAGGATGGTAGTTATGTAGGTTAGGATTTTGGAAAGTATATGATTATTGGGTACTTGGACCCTTGGGGTTAGGGCTAACCTTTAAATTTCTTTGGGGTTCTTATAGTTTAGTAGAAAATCGTAGAGTTTAAGCTTTTATGTCCCTGGCTTATTGGGGAAGCAACCCAGAGGGTCCCACATACACTACCATTATGGAATTAGGTTCCCAAAACCAAAATAGGGATGGTTTTTTTGGGGTCTAATTCCACAGGTAGTGTATATGGACCCTCTGGGCAAGTACATGGACTCTGGGTAATGTAGAGGATCTTCGGGGGCTCTGAGTCCATTCTACATACAGGGAACCCCAGAAAGTTGGAACATGGCTTTAGGAGGATTCGTGCTAGGATCCCTTATAATTTTCCTTAAGCGGCATGAGGATAATGATGTTCCAACTTTTTGGCTTCTACTATACGCTCTGTTTTGGATCGATTTCCCCAAACCTCAAAATCATCGAGCCCCAAAGCAAAGAAGCCATCAAGTCAAGAATCCTAGATTCTTATAAGCCCTATACCCATAGGCTCCATAGTAGTCCTTTTTGGGATTACCTTATATAGGATTCGAACTATGAACCCCCAAAAAGGAACTACTTTGGAGCCTATGGATAAAGCGTGAAACCTTGGCAACCCGCCTACCCTGAACACTAATGCGCGAAAACCCAAGCAGCAAGACTGAACCCCTAAGCCCTGAACCCTATATGGGTGGTTGTCAAAATTATGGTCCCTTTTTTGGGTCCCTATTATAATACGGCACCTATTATTTAAGGTAGCCAAAAGCGGGACCTTAATTTTGACAACCACCCATATAATTAAACCCTAAGCTCTATAAGCCGTACCAATCCAGGAGATGAACCTTCTGCGAGTACGTCTTGGCTGGGAGCCCGTTCCACCGACCCTTGATGGGCGCGAGGAAAAAGAGGGTGCCAGGGTGCGTCCTGGTTTAGGGTTTAGGGGTTGAGGGTTTAGGGTTTAGGGGTTGAGGGTTTAGGGTTTAGGGGTTGAGGGTTTAGGGTTTAATTCCCACTCTCCTGGTGCGCTGATGCTCCCAGACCTTCCAAAATCTCTCAACGAAAGAATTTTTGCCTTAAATCGTATAGGGATCCTACTATGATCGAAGGTACATTCCTCAATTAAAGGGGTTTTGGAAGGTTCGGGCTTCGCGCCATTCCCACTCACCTCTCTTCCGTCTATACCTTAGCATGCAGTGTAGTGTTGTGCAGTAGTAGGTTACATGCTGCCCGACATGACAGTCCCCTAAACCCCATCATAGCGATTGAAAACTCTAAACCCCGAAGCCGTATCCGTTCATCCTACACCCTTAAATCCTATCACAGGTTTGGGGTTTTAGCGTGATTGACTTTGGGTCTGCTCTTCTCGCTTGTATAGAACTTCATAAGGGATCAGCGCTAAACCCTAAACCCTAAATCCTAAAAACCTGAGCCCTTAGCCCGAAAACCTGAACCCTTAACCCTCAAACCCGGCCACTACCTAGACCCCCCAACTACCCTCTATGATACCCAAAATACCCACTATTCAGGACTTTAAGAGCTCCATTAACGGGCCATCGGGGGGTCCTGGTAAAACCTGAAACCTAAACCCCTCACCCCTAAACCCCCTACACCCCTTAGATCCCCTAAAGGAACCCTTATCGATCCCTTTAAAGGAACCCCCACTACAACCTGAAACCGAAATCCTGATCCAGCTGGCTGCCTCGTCAGTAATGCAACAGGCTTCGAGCTGTCCTCCTACGGTTGATGATACAAATCCTGCATTACCTTAATGACCCTAGACTATAGGGTTTAGGGGTTTAGGGTTTAGGGGTTTAGGTTTTCTTCTTAGCTGCAAACTCAACTTTTCAACTTTTGGGGTTCTTATAAGGTAGTCGATTCTGAAAGTTTCAACTTTTATTTCCTTGGGTTTTGGGCCAGTGAGCTTAATGACGGTACACTATGGGAATTCTAGTATATTCGCTAGTATGGGTAATGCAGGATTTATATCATCAACAGTCGGAGCATTTTTCAGACTTAAAGGACGATAAGTGGTATTATTTTCCGCCTGCGCTGATTCAGAGCATCCAAGCTGTGCGTGTTTACTAGTCGCCTTATTTGTTGGTTCTAAGTTCTAAGGGCGCGCAAGTCAAGGGTGTTCGACGATCCAGAGCTACCAGACGTACCGAAACTTATCTCTCCAGTTCCCACTCGTTTAAGCCGTCAGTGTTCTATATTTTCTGGTATTGGTCTGTGAATTCAACTCGTTATCTCAACTGGTTTAGAAGAAGTACAGAATCCAGGGCTTAGGCTCTAGGACCTTAGGATTTAAGGTTTTACAATACGGTCTTGTAACGGCTTCTCTTACTCAATCGCCTGGACAAGCTCGAAAGGAGGCGCAACACAACATGACAACAGTACAGTCAAGATGTTTGTTTTAGGTTTCCCTGTTGATTTACGGATGTCTCGTTTTTGTTCATACTGCAACCAGCCGCACCAACCAGGACATGGCAGCCACAAGACCCTTCAAATCCTAAACCCGAAACCCTTACTATAGGGGCCTGAATAATTGCCCATACTATTTTTTGGGGGTTCCCTATTATAGTTGTAGTATATGGGTCCCAAACCCTTATTCTAATTACTAAGGCCCCTACATTACCTGCAATGTGCCCAGGAGCGGGCTCCCATACAAGGCCACCGTAGCAGACGTGATGGAGTTTTTCTCAGGCACCGAACCGCCTGCGAGAGGGCTTCGGTTAAGGGTCAGGGATCTTTGGGGTTTAGGGGGTTTAGGGGTTTAGGGTTTAGGGTTTAAGGGGCCTTAATGAGTAGAATAGGGTTCCTTTAAGGGATCTATAGGGTTTCGGGGGTTTAGGGGTTTAGGGTTTAAGGGGCCTTAATGAGTAGAATAGGGTTCCTTTACAGGGCTCTCAAGGGCTACTAGAAGGGCTATGATAAGGATTTTGGTGTAGGGGCCTTAAAAGTTAGAATAGTTTCTTTTGGGGTTTCCTTAGTATACTTACGGTATCATGGGCCCAAACCCGATTCTAATTTGTAAGGCCCCTATATTCGGGGTTTAGGGCTGAGGGTTAGGGTAGATTTATATATCCCTAGGAATCTAAGGACTCATATATTAAGGCTTTTGGGCCCAGGGTATGGTTTAGGGGCTTTGGGGTTTTAGGTCTAGGGGTTTAGGGCGTGAGCCCATCATGGCAAGATCTCATGGCAGGGGAAGGCTTGAGAGTCGGCCAACTAAGCGCTAACTTGGTACTGCCCCCCATGCAGTAATAGGCTATAATAGGGCTGCTATGAGGGGCCTAGTATAGCTATATTAGGGGGGTAGGGGGAGGGGGGCTAGGGAGCTTTGATGCTCATAATAAGGACCTAATAAGGCCTAGTTAAGGAAGTATAGTGCCCTACCCCCGTCAACCCCCCCCCCCCCGTAAGGGTCCCTATGAGATTAAGGTTTAGGGCTTAGGGCTTAGGGTTCCGTTAAAGGCTACTATAAGGGCTCCTTTAAGGCATCTCCCGCTTACCCCCCTAAGGGTCCTTGTGGCAGAGGGGTTCTCGAGATGATGGGTTGTCGGCTCTGCCCGTAGGGCTCGGCTCCGCGCATTCTTGGTCATCATCCGCCCAGCTAGCAAGTTGCCCAAAATTGAGAGGGTCTTCTTTTATTCCTTGCAAGCTATTTCCCGAAGACAGAGTGAACTTCGGGGACAGCTCATAAGCACCTACAAAGTAGAAAGTGGGGTTTCTATCGTAGGACTTAATATGATGGTTTGGGTAAGTATCCCCCACAAAGGAACCCTTAAAGGAACGGTAGAAGGGACCCTTAAAGGAGCCCATACAGGTATTCAGGACCCTTTGGGAAAGAACATGTAGGACCCCCGGGCCTTAAAAACATCCCTTAATTGAGGAATATACCTTAAATATTAGTAGGATCCCTAATATGATTTAAGGCATATTCCCTAATTAAGGGATTTTGGAAGGTCTGGGCCGTCAGGGTGGTGGGACTCTTCAGCTCAAGGTATTTGTGCTTAGCTTGAATACCCTAGGCCCGCATGTACTACTAGCCCAGAGGGTCCAAGTACACAAATAGTAAGGTTTCAGGTCCCAAAATCCATACTCTGAATGGTTTTTGGACCTTGAAGCCCTCCTGTGTGGGTGCTTGGACCCTTAGGGTATTATAGTTACTATAGGGCCTTTAATAAGCAGAGTAGTGGGGGCTCCTGTATAGATCGCTATAGTATAGACAAAATGAGGAACCATAAGGGTCTATACATACTACCATTATTGAATTAGGACCGAAAAGACCATTCTTATTATATGGCTTTGGGGCAGTAATTCCAGAATGGTAGGATATATGGAGCCTCTGGGAAGTATAACGAACTATCTCAAGCGAAGTTGTCAGTTTCCAATATCGTCATAGGCACTACTAAGAGTATCTTTTTGCGAAAGTTTCACGCACCGACATGTCATCGTTCACTTTGCTCTTATACCAGCCCTCATGCCCTTCACTGGGGGTTTTCATATGGGTCTCTTACCGTAACACTCTTTAGGGTTTACAGGTTTAGTGTTTGGGGTTTAGGGTTCCAGGTGCTGCTATCTTAATGACCCTAGACTATGGGAGTTAATTGTACATGCCTTACTACTGCTGATGGACAAAATCCTGCATTACCCATTATAAGGAATATACCATAATTTCAATACTTTAGAGTCCTTAAGGTCATGCAGGATTTTGTCCATCAACCGTTGTAGTAACCCTTAAAGGAACCCTTAAAGTAACCCTATGGGTGATGCAGGATGTATATCATCAACCGCGTTGAAGGCTCTTGGGCCATGCTGAGCCTTACTGCTCGAGGTTTCCATGCAGGGTTTAGGGTTTAGGGTTTAGGATGTGTTTAAAGGTTTCTTGAGAGTTGAGCTAAGGGTCCAAGTACTCCCTATTATGGGACTTCTGGGCCCTTTTACGTAGCAACAACCATAAGGACTAGCTTAGGGTTTGTAAAGATCGACAAGTCACACAACCACCATTTGGGAATGGATCGGTTTGCCCACCGTCGCTTGCCAGGCTACGTCCAAGATCAAAATCAGGCCCGATGGGGGCAGTAAACTCCTGGACCCGACTTCAAAAGCCCTTCCTTAAGCCCAAATCACCTACCGTTTTAAGGACGTTTACAAGGATATCAGAATAAGGAAGCTTAAAAAGAAAGGCTTTATAGGGTCCAGGTAGACCTTATAAACTCTAGAGCCTGAACCCTAAGGCACTTTTATAATTCAGTCTTGTCGGCGCATGGTGGGTCTTGTGGGGGAGTTGCCTTGCATGTCGTGCGGCTGTAAGTAGACTGGGGGATCTGGCCGCAAACCCCTAAATCCTAAGCTTTGCCGGACTCTTCTGCTGATTTTATATGACCCTAGGGCTCCAGTTGCCTAAATCGCTAAACAATTGGTCGCTGAGGTATATAATATATGGTTCGTAACCTACTATTTAAGTAACTGGAGCCCTAGGGTGAGATGGTTTAGCTGTTTCCCTAAGGGTCCAAGTATCCAAATAGTATATACTTTGGCCCCAGAGTACTTCTACAGGGACTACTTTAAGGTCAAAGTATATACTATTTGGGCACATGGACCCTTAGCTGTTTTGTAGGGTCTCATGGTGTTTTGACTGTTCAGGACTGACAATCCTCGCAATGGTAAGATTTAGAAGTTATCTTCCGCTCAGGGTCCATGTGCCCATACAGTATATACTTTTGGCCCAATGTACCTAAAAACAGGGGAGTACTTTAAGGCCAAAGGATATACTATTTGGGTAGATTTACTCTTAAACCCTAAACCCTTGTAGAACACTTATAGAACCCTTATAGTCGGCTCTGATAGGAACCCTTAACGGAACCCCTAAAAGAACCGTAAGTCTTCCCAGAAGAGTACCCCCCAAGCACTCCCCAAATGCTTCGGGGTTCCTTCAAAGGGATCCATAAGGGTTCCTTTAAGGGATCTATGGTGTGTTGGGGGTTTAGGGGTGAGGGGTTTAGGGTTTAGGGTTTACGGGTTTAGGGGTTTAGGGGTTTAGCGTTTAGGGGTTTAGGGTTTAGGGGTTTAGGGCTTAGGGGTTTAGGGTTTAGGTGTTTAGGGTTTCCGAAGCACTCCCGAAGCATCCCATCGCCAACACATCATCTTTACATATACGGAACACCTCCGCACCGAACACCGGAAAAAAAAACTGACAAAAGGTTCTTTGCCCTAAGGGTCCATGTACCCAAATAGTATATACTTTGGCCTTAAAGTACTCCCTTTGTAAGAACATTGGGCCCAAAGTATATACTATTTGGGTACGTGCACCCTTAGAGTTTTTGGCTCATTTAAATACAAGGGCCACACTACATGCAAGGCGAACAGGTATGAAGCCATCCGGCGAGGGAGGGGGTGGCAGAAGGCCTTTGAGCACCTCCCAACCCTGCTCCCGCAGGCCTGCCAGGTGCATTGTGCGCGTATTGGGTTTCGGGTTTAGGATTTAGGGTTGTGTGTCTGGTGCTTAGTAGGGAATGGGAGAATGGATCCCTATAGTAGTCTCTATATAATCCCCAATGATAGTCTCCATAATCCATCCCCCCCATTCCCTACTAAGAACCAGACAGTATCGTGACGGATGACTGTAAACTCCTGCGGCCAGCTGTTATGCAGGAGGTGCACCAGGATGACTGTAACCTGCGGCTGTCCGTGCCAGCTGTCACGCACGAGGTGAGGGTGCGGCTGCAGAACCCACGAAAGCCGAATCAGCGTATACCCAAGTCTTGTACCATGCTCACGAACCTGTGCGATGGCTGCAGTGCTGGCACCTTGTAGGGTTCCTTTAAGGGCTCCTTTAAGGGGTTTAGGGTTTAGGGTTACCCAATAATTAGGTACTCGGTTTCAGGATGCTAGTTTTGTAGGTTAGCATTTTGGAGAGTATGTGATAGGTACTTGGACCCTTAGGTGAAGGATGAGGGGAGCATGAAACTTGTCAAGACACTTTACGAAACCCAAAAACTCCTTAAGCCGGCTGGGAGATCGAGAATCTCGAATATACATTATACTATGATGTTCCTCAAAGCACCGACAGTCAAGCCTCCTTAAGCCGGCTTCTGCTGCTAGAAACTTAGCGAGCCCTGTAAAGCCTTCAACCTGCCACCCTAAATCCTAAGCCTTAACCCTCAACCCTAAACCCTAAATCCAAACCATAAACTCTAAACTCTAAATCCTAAACCCTAGCCCAAAACCGTCTTGGAGATCCTGATGCTCACGAACCCGGACCGTCGACCCAAAGGCACCGCATCTTGACTCCTCCGTTCCACGGGATTCAGTAGGCCTCCCCTAACGGTCCAAAGGACCCAATAAATGGGTCCTTGTATTCGGTTTTGCACTAGTAGCTTGTAGGCTAGTATTCTGGAGAGTATATCCTCTATAGGCTCTAAGGACTCACATCTTAAGGCTTTTGGGCCCAAAGACCATACTCTATATAAGGCCTTTGGGCTATTTTGAGCCTTAGGATTTGATTATTAGGTACTTGGAACTTTAGGGTTAGCACTTGCAGGTTCCTGCAGGGGTTCCTATAATTAGGTACTTGGATTTAGGATAGTAGTTATGTAGGTTACTATTTTGGAGAGTATATGATAACTAGGTACTTGGGCCCTAAGGGGAAGAGCCGGATGTGGGTCAATTTTTGGGTTTAGGGTTTAGGGGTGTTGAGTGGTTCTGCATTGCACGTCCAATGAGCATTGCATGACGCACACGCCATTTCTCCGAAGTGGTCTGCGTCGGGTATCCCACCGGAGGGGACAACTTGCTGTAATCGTGCTTATGTGCTTTCGATGTTTCCCAGTCAGTTGGTCTTTCTTGTGGTCTGTGTCGTTTTCTACCACCAACATCAAGGCCTACGCTTCAAGGGTGCCTGCACCCAAAGCCTTCAGCCTATACAGGTCCGAAGCACCTACAAATCGTTAGGTATCTGGGCTTGGGATAGTAGTACTGTAGCCTAGAGGCTCCACATATACTACCATTTATGGAATAAGGTCCCAAAAGACCATTCTTATTATGGCTTGAGGGACCTACTTCCATAATGGTAGTACATGTGGAGCCTCTGGTTTACCAGGACCCCCCAAGGGCCCTTTAATAGACCCCTTATGGCCCTTAATAATGGGTATTTGGGGTATATTAGAGGGTAGTTGCGGGGTCTAGGTAGGGTTTAAGGTTTAGGGGTTTAGGAGTTTCGGGTTTAGGGGTTCAGGGTTCAGGGGCTTAGCTTAGGGCTTGATGAAAACAGAGCAGGACCTGCTAGGAGGCTGTTTTGCTTGGTGAGGATCCCTATACAACTGAAGCCGGCCATTTCCAACTGCAGGAGTACCCGTCCCGACCCAATCTTCAACCTTACACCTTCCCTAGGGATCAAAATAGCCCAAAAGCCTTGTATAGTATGGTCTTGGGGCCCAAAAGCCTTATTATATGAGTCCTTGGATCCCTATGGCTTGAAGGGACTACTTGCTGGTTTGGGCAACGGTCCCCATAAAGGTTCTTAGGACCCTTTGGGTTGTTGGGGTGTTGGTACGGATGGTCTTTTGGCGCCTACTTCCATAATGGTACCATATATGGAGCCTCTGGGTGCCCAAGCAATACCTGTGACCCCAAACCCTGCAAAATAGTAGGTTATGACCCCTTAATTAGAGGCTAGAACCCTTAAACCGGTAGGGTTTCGGATCCCAAGGTACGTTCAGAGATTAGGATGAGGGTTCGCAGATTCAGAGCCCTTCAGGGCCTTTGGCCTTTGGGGCGTTTAGGGTTTCGGCCCAGGCTTTAGAACATCTTAGGGTTTAGGGTTTAGGGTTTAAGGCTTACGGTTTAGGGTTTAGGGTTTAAGGCTTTAGAACATCTCGGGTCCAGGATGTTCGTGTTTTGGGTTTCGGGTCAGAGTTTGGAAGTTGTCGCTGATTGAACGCCATGCCAAAGCTGTTTCTCGGGCTCACAGCTTGGGCCATGCACAGGGAGTAACAAAGAGGTTTGAATAGCTAGTCGGATTTTGTACCCTTGAAACCACAACCTTGTCTCATGCCACTTTAGAACCCAAGAATCTAGATAAATCCCTTCCACAACCCAGTCTGAACTCCAATGCCTCCAACTAAACCCCAAGAGCCAAATAACCTCTATACCCTAACGCCGATCACAAGGTTCTTCCCAAGAGAACCTGTGCACATTGCGGCGGTTTGGGCTTACGGTCTAGAGTCTAGACGCTGCCGTGTCACCTCTCCGACCGACTTGCCGAGTGCAGACTAAACCACAGGCCACATAATATATATATATATATATATATGTATGCCCTAAACTTCCTAAACAAATGCTAAACCCGAAACCCTAAACCATGAGCCACAAACCCTAAACACTCAACCACAAACCCTAAACCCTAAACCCTAAACCACAAACCCGAAAGCCTAAATCTTAGAGCCTGAAGCCCGACAATCCCTTAGTCGACAGGTCCAAGGTCAGGTGCTTGGGACCAACTGGGTAGCTGGTGTAGGTTTACCTTAAACTACCCTTCCCTACTTCTTTGTACGTTCTTTTTCTAGACTCGAATATGGAATATATAGGGAATAGGGACCCAACAAACCCTAAGGGTCCATGTACCCAAATAGCATATACATTGGCCTTAAAGTAGTCCCTACATAGGTACATTGGGCCCAAAGTATATACTATTTGAGTACATGGACCCTTAGGGAAAAGAGTAGGTTTTGGTACGTTTAGGGTTTAGGGCTGAAGGAGAAATCTGCCTAGCAGCGATGCCTTGATGGAGTGCCAGCCAAGCAAGAGGTGCGGATCCCTTTTACGGGGTGTGTTCGGGATTGGGTTCCCAGACCTTCCTAAATCGCATAATTACGGAATATACCTTAAATCTTATGAGGGATCCTACTATAATTTATAGGTATATTCCTTAATTAGCGGATTTTGGAAGGTCTGGGCACGAATACCCTGAAGACCCGCAAACCTGCATACAAAAAGCACCTAACCCTCAAAACTTTAAGAAACCTAAATTAACCCTGAGGGTCTTTTGGGCACAATATTTAGGTACTTGGGTTCAGGATATTAGTTTTGTAGGTTAGTCTTTGAGAGTGTGTGAAATTGTGTGTAGGCGGCCTCCATATCAAGTCAAACAGCCCTGAAGTGAAGCCCAAAACCATTCAAAACCGGCAGTCTAAAGCCTATAAAACCCGAAACAAAGCCCTGAAACCAAGATTCTAAAGCCTTATGCCCTAAAACCCCCTAAATTCACTAAAGCCCTATATCCGAAACATCCCCTGTACCAGCCCAGTACATTGTAGAACTATGCTTTCAGGCCCCGTCACGAATACCCCAGCGCCCTTTCCCAAAAGCTCCTAAGTACAATATAGGGGATACTGACCTAGACCATGATACGGTTTAAGGTTTGGGTTTAGGGTCTAGGATTTAGTAGTAATTCTTACTATAAACAAACCCTATTCTATAAGTAATCTTGGTACGTAGGACCCGTTGGGGTTTGAAGTGCAGGCGTCGTCTCCGACCTCTTCCGACAGCACAGGACGGGCTCTTGGTCGGGTCTTTGGGCTTTTCGAGCGTACGTGATTCAAAGGGGTTCTATCGGGTTCCTTCAAGGGTAGGTAGGGGTTAGGGCCCGGACCTTACAAAATCCCTTAACTAAGGAATATCCTTAAATGGGATCCAAATCACAGAAGGGATCCTACGATAACCCTAGGCATCAAAATAGCCCAACAGCCTTATATAGTATGGTCTTTGGGCCCAAAAGCCTTAATATATGAGTCCTTAGAGCTTTAGGGTAATGTAAGGTATATTCCTTAATTATAGCAGAAGCCAGAAAGTTGGAACATCATTGGCCTCATGCCCTTACAGTAAAGTATAGGCAATCCCAGCATGAATCATCCTAAATCTATGTTCCAACTTTCTGGGGTTCACTATAATGGATTCTGGAAGGTCTGGGTTTAGGGTGTTTGAGGTTTAGCTTTGGGGTTTAGGGTTTCAGGTTCCAGGTCCAAGAGTTCAGGGATTGGGGGGNGGGGGTGTAGGGTTTAGGGTTTAGGGTTCTGTAGCCGAAAAGACCTACCTTTTTAAGGAACTATATATAGAAACCATAATAAGGAACCCCAAAAAGGTAGATCTTTTCGGCTACAGGTAGGGTTTACTGTAGTGGTTCCGTTTTTGGAACCACCGGTTTAAGGGTTAGGTAAGCATCGTTTTATTCATGTTCTTTTGGGGTTCCGCACAAGATCGAAAAAGGTGTTGAAGGGCTCAATGTCATGAGGGTTGCATGTGTCGAGGTTCATACCGGTGATTTTTGCTAGTATAACGGTTTGAGAAGGCTCTATGAGGGTTCTGGGTGTAATTAGGTTCTGGGCGGGTATTAAATAAAATAAGTACTGCTTGTTCAGACTCAGACATCCACAGCACTTCGCTCGGACGCCTTTCCAATGTGAGAGCGCTTGCCTGCGGAGCGGACGTCTGGGAATTGGGCTTATTATAGGGTCCATAGGATAAAAGAGAAACCCTAAACCCTAGCCTTAATCATATGGCTCAAAACAGTGCAAAAGCCTCATGCTTTCAAATCGTATGGTCTTGGGGTTCAGAAACCTCAATGAGTCCTCAGAGCCTTCCTGCAGCCCCAAACTACAAAACAGTAGGTTCTGAGCCCTTAACTATAGGGCATAGCCCCGAAAACGGTAGGTTATTGGAACTACTAACAGTCTGCCCGAGGGTTCCTGAATGAAGCTCTATTGTATGAAATCCCGCAACCTTCTTCTACCCAGACCTTCCAAAATCCGCCAATTAAGGAATATGCCTTAAATTCTAGTAGGATCCCTAATAAGATTTAAGGTATATTCCTTAATTAGGCGATTTAGGAAGGTCTGGGTAATTATGAACACTCCTATACTAAAACTCTTAACAAGAAAGCTTTCCCTAGAACCCTTGCAAAAGTCCTTGGAACAGAACCCTATTCTACTTGTTAAGCACCTTCTATGACCAATAACCCAGACGGTCCATTAACAAACTACCAACATGGAATTAAGTCCCAAAAGACCATCCTTACTATGTCTTCGGGGGACCTAATTCCATAATGGTCGTATATATGGAGGTTGTGGGTAATGTTTGCGTCCGACGAGAGCTGCTATCATTGCGAGGAGCCGGCAGCCTTATTTGTGGAGTTTGCCTTTTAGCGGTTTAGGATAGGATTTAGGGCATTCAGGCTTTTCGGGTGTGGGACGGTGTTGGGTTTAGGTTTTAGAGTTCTGTAAGGTTTGGAGGATTGGGGACCCGAGATGAAGAGGATTTGACGTGCGATGGAACGACTGCTAGAATGTCATCGTGATGCTGCTGCCGATCCTATACCGGCCGACCGACCGTTCCTGTGTGGTTGCTGACCTCTGTCGGGGAAGAGCCGTGCCGGTTCGATATTCTTTCATCGGAGATAGTGCTAAACAGGCGCGCATCTCTGCACAGTTTCCAATTGCATTGCACGTCGTGTGTGACAGGTGCATTTCTCGTTGGGTATACATTAAATTAAACATCCGCTTCCATAGTTTGTTGTGTGTCTCGAAACAGCGAAGATGGAGTGGAGCTTGTGAGACATGCAAACCCCAAACCCCCATTTCCATAACTTCTCAACGTGACATGCAGAGCTGTTCTGTGCCCACGAGCCAGCCTTGCAATTAGGGGCGCGGCTGGATGTTGCCCAGGCCATGGTATTGCAAGGCAGGTCGAATATGAGTACGAACACAGTAATGCAGTCATCACTGCGAGGCGAGTGCATGGGAGTGCCCAGGCGCATGCCACAACGGTCCGTGCAAAGTGTTCACTCCAGTCGATGTCCAGCAACCTTCCGTTGCGACCAAAGCATTCTGTTCAAGCTGCCACAACAGCGTGATGGACTACAGTGAGCGTTCGTTGGCCCGGTGCTCTTTCTCTCTCTCTTTCTCTTTCGCTCTCTCAGGTCCCTCTCTCTCTCTCTCTGATTTCCACAAGACCCTCGCCTTGACTTGACGCTTTCAGCAACCTTTCTGCTCTTCCACTGTTTGATGACACTGCAATGTTGCAGCGGAAGTTGCAATTTTCGTCGACACGTCGAAGATTTTGGGCAATAGGATTTGGATCACAATACGCCGGGTGTGGGTTCAGAATGGTTCAGAGATTTCGTTTCCGATGCCGAAGACGTTGCATTCAGCTTCCTTAGCGTCATCGTGCGTCGCAGCGTTTTGCGTGGGTATGTGGGTGCTACAGATGTTCGTTGGGTTGAGCGGCAGACCGTGACATGAACATTCATGTCTGCATCTTACGTCCAAGGTTCAAAGCAGCTCCAAACATCCTGCAACAAATTATCACACGTATCGTCAAGTAGCTGTTAAATACATTTCTAAGCCAAAAGCTGTAAGCTCCCCGCAGGGGGCCCTGACGGTGGCCACGCCCAGCAGAGACAGCGGCGAGCCCTGGCAGAGTGTCCCCCTTCCGATTCGGGTGTGTGACAAGCTGAAGCCGGATCGGGGTTGGCACCTGGTGAACATGGCAGGGTTCAGGCGGGAAAAGACTGGATTTCAGCGAGGAAGATGTACACCAGACCCGAATACCATCCTTCGTGAGACCATGAAGTGGCGAAGTAGCTGGTTTAGAGTTAACATCATAAGGATTGCTTGTCATATATCATGATTTGCAGTGGGAGCTTCACTGTCTTATGGCGACGAGCCTCGAAAACTTGCAGCTTGCGACACAAACACACACGCACACGCACATGCACACACGTAACAGGTTTTATTGCCACAAGCTCCCATCCACGACGCTTACATGGGTCTGCGGGTCATACCGTAGGGCTACGGGCTTACCAGTCGAACTTGAACTGAGGAAGTCCCGAGAAAAGAATCAGCGCCCTCGCCGGTTGCGAAGGCTTGCCCGAATTTCTTGATTGGATCCATGAGCATTTCTTCCGAGTTTGCACCATAAGTTGTCAGTGTGATATATCTCGTTAACATCAGCATCTTTCTACTCGTGTTGGCGCTATGGGTTCAATGTTTGAGGGTGTGAAAACTTTCATAGCAGCACCTGCACTTCTGCACGGTGCAAGTAATAATGAACTTCTTCCGTGTCGAGTTTCCATCTTCAGCTGCTGTCGCTGCTTAGAGGGTTGAGCCTGTGCAACTTCAGTCGCCGTGACAATTATGTTGAGCAAACGAGCAAGCTTCTACAACTTCTGCCGCTTTCACTTTTCAGGAGCATGAGCCCCTGCAACGTTTGCTGCTGTTACAGCTAGGGAGCTATAGAAGCTGCTATTGCCCAGCTCGAACTGATAAGCGCAGTTGGGGGGCGGGGGCCTATAGTTGCAGTATCAAGTACAGTTGTTGTTGATAATGTCGTTGCCGTAGGCTTGGTTAGGTTAGACAGTACATTGAGTTCAGGGCCGTTTCCGATACGGGGTTTGGGCCATGGTGCATGGTTTTTGGGCGGCCAGATGTGAGATGCTACAAAGGGATCTATACTAGGATATACTAGGCTACTAATGATTTACAAGGAGAACTATGGGCTTGACCCGAGGGGCCTCGACAGGGTTTTGAGATAAATTCGAATTTGCACCATGACGCCTTTTGTGAGACGTCCTTACGTGCCCGCTCCTTGGGTTTGCTGCGTCGGCACAATCCGATGTTTTGCGTTGCTTCAAGTTTGAGCTGCTCAAGCTTCATTTGAGTGCCGCTGAAGGTGCCTGAGTTGATATCAATGAGATCTCCATATGAGACAGCAAGTCGAATGCAAAACAACCTCCAGCCTAAAACGTTGCTTGACACTTTCATCCACAATCTCCAGTGTCCCGTTCCTGTTCCACTACATCCCTACTATCGCAGCAGCCCCTTCTTTCGTTTCAGGTTGCCAAAGCTTCCGATTCGTTTGCAAAGTCCTCCGTCGTCATCGAGGTGGATGACGGAGAATCTCAGCACTGGTTTATCCTACGCCCAGCATGAATGTGGCAAAAGGCAAAAGGTAAATCACCCCCAAGCGATACTTCTTTGCAGCACCCGAGTGACTGCAGGTAAGCAACCATTAAAGCCTTCCCTAAATCCTAAACCCCGAGCCCTTGGACACTCTTTCGGCCAAATAGATACCCTAAGCCCTAAACCCAAACCTTAAACCCTAAACCCTAACCCGATTCATGAAGTCCTGCACAGAATCCGGCCACGGGCTCAACAGTTGCAAGTACACAGGATAGGACCCAGAGTCGGCCCTTAGTCCCTTTTTTTAGGGTTTAGGCTCCCTTGTAACCCCCTTTAAAGCAAAAAGGGCACCCGTTTTATTCCTAGGTTACTCTTACAGTAGAAGCCAGAAAGTTGGAACATCATTAGCCTCATGCCCTTAAAGTAAAGTATAGGCAATTCCAGCATGAATCATCCTAAATCTATGTTCCAACTTTCTGGAGTTCACTATAAGGGATTCTGGAAGGTCTGGGTTTAGGGTGTTTGAGGTTTAGCTTTGGGGTTAGGCCTTCAGGTTCCAGGTCCATGACCCCTTTTCGGAGCCTTAGGGAGGTTACTCTTAAATCTAGCAGGTGTCTTTCCTCCCAGAGGCTCCTCTGAGGGTTGCTAATAATAACGACTATTCGGTTTCCTTTAAGGGTTCCTTTTAAAAGGGTCTATAAGGATTACTATAAGGGCAATTATGGGGGTTTAGTATAGGGCCTAAATAACTACTTTTTGAGGGCTCCTTATTATGATGATAGTATAATGGGGCCCCTAATTTTTCAGGCCCCTATATTAGGGCTCCGGTTTTTGTATGGCAAGAGGCAGACGCGATCTTCAGAATAAAATCAGTCGTTCAGACGGAGGAACACAGACCCCTACAGCTTTGGAATCGGTGGGGCCAATGGTGTTCGGTGTGTTCCCCGAAGAATCCAAGTACGCAAGTTGCCAGGCTTTACGTAGGTGCAAAAAAACCCATTCAGAGTATGGAATTCGGGGCCTGAGCCCTATTGTTTGCATGGGTACTTGGACCCTCGGGGTTCTCCAATGCCAAACCTCGAAACTTGTGGGCGCCTCGGTGCCATGATGTTTGTTCTACAAAGCATTGGTTTTGCAATCCCTGTACCACCTTCGGGAACTAGTTGGGATAGTCATTGAGTGATTGCAAAATGCTAAGGTATTCCAGAGGGCCCAGTATTGTCATAGGGACCCTTAGGGGGCCGGGGAGGGGGGGTTGTGAGTAAGGGGGTCTCTGCTAAGG
>BGNK01002747.1:4977-24705 GCA_003297005.1 Symbiodinium sp. clade A Y106
GGGGCCGCGGAGCGCGTGACCATATACCCCTTACCGTACCCTCTATACAAGGTCTGTGAAACATGTCTAGCACCCAGCTCATCGACCCCAACCAATAAACCCTGCACCCTACACCACCCTTAAACTCCTTGAGCCGAACTCTCAGTTGCCGACCCTCTCCATGGCTGGGTCAGCAGCGATCTACAGTTCGCTGCTCAGAGTTCGGGCATCAGGGGCTGAGGGGCCAGGGTCTAGGCATCATAGGTTGAGGGTTTGGAGTTTGGGTATCAGGAGTTCCTGTGTGTGGGGCCTGGGTGGGGTTTAGGGTTTATATATCTTCGGGCTTCAGTGTTCAGACCGGGTTTGGGCTTCTTCATGGTCATGGTATGGGCTTCAAATTTAGGGTTTAAAGGTTCAGTGTTTAGGCCGATTCTCTGTGTGCAGGCTGCGAGATAGCTAGGCCGGCCTTGAGCGGAAAGAGTTGGGGGTTGGCGCGCTCGGTGTCGTGTGGATGAAGAGCGAACTCTCATGATCTTCCCGCCGGGATACCCAAAACATACTCTTTTTTTGAGTTAGCATAGCACCGAAATCAAATCGAGAAAGTATGCCTACACTAACTCCGAGCACCCTAATTATACTGAAGCTGCACATCCTGAACTCTAAATCCCGGAATTCACGAACAACAGCTCCCTGAGCGCTGGCCCTTTTTTGCTCCTTGGTCTTCCTCTGTGTCGGTCGCAGGCTGCCACTCATCCATGGCCGCTGCTCCGACTCCGCCTGACCGGCCTGATGTGGGGTAAAATGCGAAAACTGCTAGCACCATCGGCACAGTAAATTGTAGTAGAAGTGATGATCACAGCAACGGTGGTAGCACTGTGATTGTAATTAGTGAAGGTGGTACAAGTTAAACGAACTTCTCAAGCATAGTGATGCTGCGAATTGTTGGGTAAAGGGTGTGGCTTCTTTACTTACTGTTGTTTTCTAGCATTAGACTGCCTTGAGGTCCTTCGGCGGCCCGGCGTTTGGAGAGGAAAGTTTAGGGTTTAGGGCTTTAGAGATCATGGTGAGAGTTTAGTGTTCAGGGGTGCCCGGCCTACGGCTTCGAGCGTTTAGAGTCTATGCCCTGCCGGGCAAAGCAAAAACTTGTTACCCAAAGGGTCCAAGTATCATTATTATGGTATATACTTATAGGGTATTTTGGGGGTCTAAGTATATACCATAGTGATACTTGGACCCTTTGGGTTATTGCAGCTTTTAGGGACTTGGGGCTTATGGATTCGCTACTCTATAACCGCAAGCCCAAGCTCTCAAACACTAACCAACACGTCTTGGGGGGGGGGGGTTAGTGTTTCACCTTGTTGTCGCAATGTAAGTAATTCCTATGAATTCAAGGCTCGTCTTCAGAACTATATGCACAGCCTCACGGCCGCAATCAGGGTTGCTAGTGGTAGTCGTTTCTAATATGTGCAGTCATAGTCGAGCCTTTGTCAAGGGTAGCCTGATTGAAGCCGAGTGCGTGGCGATCCGAAAGCTTTCGGCGAGGTAGCGGGCACGAAGACGCCCGAGCTGGCGGAGGCAGTGCCGGTTTGGCAAGACGGGCTAAAGCTCTCTCCGGCTCCGATTCGGCAGATTTATTCCCGTCCAAAAGCCAGCAATCGGTTCTGAATTTGTATGGAGGACAGTCACCTACCCGTTGGCCCAACGTCATCCCGGACATAAGCAAGCCTAAAACCTAACCTAAACGTAAGCACTAAGGCCTACACCCGAAGCCTCAAACCCAACTGACCTGGAAACCCCTAGCCCCTAACATCCGGTAGCTTCTAAGCCCTGAACCTTAAATGCCCTAAAACCTTATGCAAGTCAAAAGCCCTGAGCGTGCCAACAGGCAAAGCCTAAATAATAACAAACACTATTCTTAGGGTTCTTGATTATACTTATACTATAAAGGATCCCCAAACCCTATTCTAATTACTAAGGCCCCTAGTGTAAACGCCACACCGAAGGCTCGGGAGGCAAAGGGAGCAGCCTGGTCCATGTCCACAGTCTCTAGTCCGCTGTGGGGGCCTCATGCTGATCAGGAGCTCAACGCTTAAGGACGGCTGTTCCTAAACCCGAAACCCTGCACCCTAAACCGTGAACCCAAACCCTAAACTCTACAACTTGGTGGTTTTCAATTTTCAAGACTTTCGAGCTCCGGAGCGAGTTTGCTGTGTGAACGGTTTAGGGTTTCGGAAGGCGCCCTTCATGATCGAATTATGCGTTCAGGGTTTAAATGGCTGTGAGAAGAGTGCATCAACCCGTACATTAGGGCTTCGGGGTCCGGCTTGCTCAGAGATAGGGCAAGATTTCATCCTGAGAGCAGCACAGTGTTAGGGCTCGGTTTCACTGAACTTTGCAACATTTTCACCCCCTGGTAGTTCCTAATGCCTGAAGTTCAAGGCAACCCGAGCCCTAGAAGCCTCAACAGCCCCAAACTAGACAATTATTGGGGCAATCCCCACATCCTGAAACCAAAACCGAAACCCTAGATCCTCACAACGCAAAGTCCCGAACCCCGTAGCCCCTCAACTTGAAGGGCCCCCTTGGGCAACGGCAGTTTCGCCACCAGTGGCCTAGGCCGCCGCAGACCTTGCGATAAAGCCGAGACATGATCTGGTTGTGCAAAATTCACGGGGCGAAAATAGGGGCCTTAATGATTAGAAAAGGGTTCTGGGCTCCTTTATAATATGAATATAATAAGGTACCCTAAGGAATAATATAGGCAATTATATAGGCTTCTATATTAGGGTTCAGGCTACTGTATGTAAACTGATGAGTGCTGGGAAGACGTATGAGAGCAGCTTGCCTTCCCTGCCAGAAAGCACTTCTGGAATATCGCACATAGGGAGAACTTGGAACAACGATGATGACAGCGAAGCTCCTCAAAACAGCATCTGCTTTGCCCCAGCTTGTTTGACCTTGCGAAACGAACCCATCTATCGGAGAGCTTGAAGTCTTGAGACAACGAGCTTGCATGCAAAGGCACGGCACTGATCCAACATATTATCAGCCTGAACCATATTAATGGATTATCAGCCTGAGCCATATTAATGGGTGATCGACAAGAGTATTCCGGTAATGGCCCTCCGAAGCCCTCCAAAGAAGAGCCGAATAATCGTCCTATGCTGGACTATGACCCGAAACAAACTCCATTCTGACTAACTTACTACCCCAACCAGCCACAGAAGTAAAAGGTTAAACTTTCGGATTCCTACTAAACTATCAGAACCCAAAACGTTTAAAGGTTAGGTATTGGGGATCTAATACGGACCTAAATAATTACCTATACTATTTTGGGGGTTCCTTATTACGATTATAGTATAATGGGCCCCCAAACCCTGTTCAAATTATTAAGGCCCTATATTAAGCTAACCACGCCGATTCAGTACGAAGCCCGGCCTGGCAGGCAAAGTCACGGGCGAGGAAGTTGTTGACTTCGGGGTGAGCTCCTGGGCAGGCGGCATATTGGAATTTCCGAAAATAGGGGACCCCAATATAGTACCCTAAATAGTAGGATCCTTATTATAAGGACCCCCAAATAAGGTACCCCCAATTTTCGGAAACTCCCATATGATACGACACTCAAGTACGAAATCTTCTCAGTTATGACTCATGGTTTGTTGCGTGCTGTCAGTTTTGCCGTTATGTATATATATATATATAAAGATAGATAGATAGATAGCCTTTGGAACGTGCAGTGGGGGTAATATAGTACTTTGATACTGTCCTGTTCTGGCATGAGGACTTCAATGTTAATGTAGAGTCCTACCGTGTTGGCAGAAAGGGCTTCAGGCCCTAGAGAAACAGCAACATCGCCTATTCAGGGCTCCCGTCTTGCATGTTCCGGCGTAGGGTCCAACGGTTTACAGTCTCGATCTCGTGCTTTTACTGTAAACGTATAAACTCTGAAACCCTGCCAAAACTAAACCCTAAACCACTGGGGGCTTCCCTAAACAATGCCAAGATATTGTGAACCTTTGCCGAGGGCTTGGCGTCCTGCCTCCGGGCCTTTAAGAGATTGGATTTTTAAAAGTTGACTTAAACCCTAGGCCCTAAACCCTAAACTCTAGGGTTTAGGGTTCATGGTTCAAGGCATTTTCTGCTAAAATCTTAATCAGGAGATCAGGAGATCTAGCGGACAGGAATCATTGCTTCGTCGGACCCCTGAATTATGCGACCCTGGAGCTCTTCAAGAGCTGCAACTTCCCTCTTTAGGGTTTAGGGTTTACCTTAACCCTGAAGAACCTACCTTTTTAAGGACTTATATAAGGAAATCATAATAAGGAACCCTAGAAAAGTAGGTTACGGTAGGGCTTAAGGTCCGGGTTCGGACTCAAGACTACAGGCCCGGTTTACGAACTTGAACGCTTTGGCTATTTGGGCCTGGTGTAAGATAAATACAGACACATAGATGCGTCAGACCTCTAGAACATTTCGCATGGTTTAGGGCTTTAGGGGTTTAGGGTTTAGGGGTCATACAGCTACATGCCTCTCTGATGGCACTGTTGTTCAGGGTTTAGTTTAGGTTTTAGGTTCGGCAACTGCCGATTTTTGAGAAGCTTTTGTCCCTGAGCAAACCTCAGGTATCACCAGCACGAACCACTCTTTTCCCAGCGGTTCAAGCACCTGACAACTAACTATTTGGGTTTAGGACAGTAGCTGGTACTTCGGCCTTTACGGGTGGCGGTAGTGAGCACAACGTCTTGACCATTGATAACTTACGCCATCCGTCGGCCGCAAGCAAGACATGAACATATTGGGTTATTGATTGTTCCTTTACCTCGAAACCGCTCCCATTCCTGGATGCCTTGTCGAAGGCATCATATTCCTGAATTCAGTTGTTTCCGCTTGACCCTGGGATCGTTTCAGAGATCACAGGCCCGCATAGTGGTACAGTGCCTTACAACGTGGGCACCTTATTACAGTCATGATCAGACGAGGTCTTTGAGAGATGTTGTAGTATAAACTCTAGAGGGGTTACCATTACTAAATACACGGAAGCCTTCTCTTGGCTTTCTGAGGTTCCGGGCTCTTCGGGCGTGACGTGTGCCCGCTGGGCAACACTCCAAGACATTGGCGGCAGCGCTGCTCGCCGAGGGGGTCCTCTGTTGCTCCAGTTGTTGGGGCTGGAGGGTTTGGGACTTCACTTCGTGCCTTTGGGTCTAGGGTACCCGGTATCCCCCAACCCCTAAACGCGAACACCTAGGACTTGTAAGGGTCATGGCTTGTAGGTTCAGGGTTTTGGGCAGTTCTAGGGTTGTCAAGGCTGAAAGTCATTGGGCTTAGGGTGAAAATAGCCCATGGCATCTAAAGAGCTAGGGATGATCGGTGATTTCAGGGTTTCGGAGGGGACATCGGAAGTTTGATGCAAACCCTAAACCCTTTCCTGTCCCAACCCAACCCTCAACCTAACTGTAACTTCTCCACAAGAAAGGAGATCAATCCTGACCCCAAATCCCTAAACAGTCAAGCATAAAAGGTGCTCTTTTGCTTTGTTTAGCCTAACAGTTGCAAGAGCGGCTGGAATTTCGTTTAGTTGACGTTTTCGGGCTTACAACTATTGCAAGCTACGATAACGGGTGACAAAGATCCAAACCCTTAACCCTGAACCTCAGACCGGAACCCAAAAGGCTGGAGGGCAGCCGTCTGCATCTCTTTCTCACCGCGGGCGCTGGGTGCTGCGAGGCCCCCCTAGGGTGAGTCGAACAACCTCAGTCGACTTAGGTGGTGGCTTCTTCCGGGGCTTGAGGCTGTTTAGGGTTTCGAGCTTTAGGGCTTGTAGGGGTCTAGGGCTTTAGGGTGCTGGGGTTCAGGGCGCTTTTAGGGTTGGAGCCTATCTGGCCCGGGGTTCGGGGTCTTGTTTTGGAGTGTGTTGAGTCTTGGGTTCGTCGATTCAGCGGAGCTGTGTGGAAATAAAACGGTGGAGATCAAAGTACAAAGAGGTCTTCTTTAAACTTTGCATTGCCGGGATTCCCTACGAACCTACCCTACATCGCCCTACAACTGAATGAAACACTCCAAAAGCTTGTAGAACCCTTGTGCCTGAAGTTTACAAAGCCCCATACATAAAGCCCATAAAGCACAACAACCAAACAACCAAAAAGCACGAACCAGCATAAAGCCCCATAAAACCCCACAATCCCACAACAAGAAGCATAAAACCCCATACACCCCAGCAACACCCGAGGAAAAGGCTCGCTTTGGAGCTGCGGGGCTCCGGCTGCGACTCTTCCGGGCCTCTCTGAGGTCGAGTCCCACATGGCAAGGTTAGGGTTTAGGGTTTGGGGTTAGGGTTTAGGGGTCAGGGTTTAGGGTTTAGGGAGGGTTTCTTTCAGGAAATCAACGGCTCAAGAGCCATGCAAGTTCAATTCGGGTTAATAAGTAAAATTTATAAATACTAGCAAGTATGTATATACACATATAATATATGTTTATGAACTTATCTACCTACATGTAAAACACAAACAATATGTAGGTGTGCGCTTGTGTGTACTGATATCAATAGAAGGTCTTCTAGGGATGTACGGTAGGCTTTCTCAATCGAGCCTCTCGCCTTTGTGCAGAAGGTCTCGTCGAGATTTAGGGCTCCGAAACTCCTATCGCCATACTGGCTATACTCCCTCAAACGAGAGTGGAACACCTTTCAGAGAAGTACTGACTTATGAAGGGGGAGGGGTTCTTAGACTTCGGGTTGGCCCTTTCATTTAGGGTCTACATTGACGGTATTCGATTTTCAGAAGCTCCCCTGCAGCTTAGAAGGCTGGGAGTTGCCCTAATGGTCCATGTACCCACATACCATATACTCGGGCCTTCAAGTAGTTCCTATATAGGTACTTTGGGGCCAAGCTATAGACTATTTGGGTATTCCTTAAACCCTTATAGAATCCTTCTAGATCCCTTAAAGGAGCCCTTATGGTACCCTTAAAGGGACCCTATTTGGGCACATGGACCCTTAGGGTTGAGGAGCGGTGGACATAGTAGGTCTTGAAGCTCGGTACAGCGAGCACACCCCCAAGTCCTAACGTAGGAACCTGACCAAGAAACCCAGGCCTAGGATCCATATGGGAGTTTCCGAAAATAGGGGACCCTCATATCGTACCCTAAGTAGTAGGATCCTTTGTTATAAGGACACCAAAATAAGGTACCCCGAATTTTCGGAAACTCCCATATAATGAACCCTAGTACAGACCCAGAGTTTCTGAATCAGGTTCCTGTATTAACCTTGAACCTCGAAGACCCAACTCTTAAATTCAAGAGGCTCCAACGGTTCAGAAAGTTCAATCGGCTTAGACCTTTGGGGCTTATTAGACGGCGAGGGCTGAAGGCTGGGCTTAGGGTTTTGGTCGGGGACCCTACAGGTTAATACTCATCGTGATGCTGTATACTGACCATGATACGGTACACGAGACCTTCTTTGCAGCAAGCCTGACAATACTCACTCAACACCAAACCCTTGTCCAGCATCACCGATAACTCGTGTTTCTTCCAAACACAGGCAGGGCACCAAACTTCTAGGTTGCATAGGGGTGTAGCGGAGCACGGGCACGAATGGCTCATGAAACGGTTAATAACAAGGGTGAAGTAGGGCATCGCTTCACTAAAGGATGTGCGTGTGGCTCTGCATCTTGGGCTGGCTGCTCCAACGATGCAATCATCTGCAGCCTTTTCAGGACCAGGCTCCCGAAAGTCGGAGCGGCCTCGTCTTCCACTGCATCGGTTCCGAGGATGATGCTCATGGCCCTCCTCTCCAGGCTGCGCCCGTTCGTGCACGCAATCGCAGCGAAAAACTCGGTTTTCTCGCGCTGCGGTTCGGCCGAGCCCTGGCGGTCGGCACGAGGCCGCACCACGATGCCGCCGCACACGTCAGCGACAGCTGCGTGAGGGCCCCTGTCAGAGTCGACTCCAAGGCTCGAAGCATAGTCCCATCCCCCTCTCCGAAAACCTTGTTCGGGGGGAGGGCGAACCCTCCAAAGCCCTACTGTAAAGCATAAACAAGTGCCACTTGTTGAATGCTACCCTGGTTCCTGCAGCATAGAAGCCAACCAAAAAAAACATAACACACTTATGTAGTACTAGTAACTACTCGTCTGGTCGACCCAAAACCCTATTCAGTGGTTTTGCTCTAGTGGTATACTGTACCACCAAGCTCTCCACCTGAGGCTCCGGTGATGCCCGATCCTGCGAGAGAAAGGGATCCGAAGGAAGCGTCGGGTCGAAGTTTCGAGGTACTTTGGAGCTGTGGGTTGGGTTTGCAGGAACAAACCCCAAGGGTCCATGTACCCAAATAGTATATACTTTGGCCCCAATGTAAGTGTAGGGCAGTCTAGGGCTTGATGTGTATAAAGTTCTAAGGCTGTCAAGGACTTATGTCTTCATAAGCCATGCAAAGCTATCCTCTAGGACCGCACGGATCAGCAATATAAATTTACCGATGTACCCTCAGGGACTAGACGCATACCTGTTGGTATGGAATCAGCTCAACAGTAGACTGGCTAGGAAAGGAAAAGCATGAACCGAATCGCTTCTAGATCTTTAGGCTTCTTCTTATAAGACTTTGGGAAGGCTCGGATGTTGCTGACCGCAAGGTTCGAAGCAGATGCCGGGGTTTAGGGTTCAGGGCTTAGGAGTTTAGGGTTTAGGAGACAATCTAGTTGAACCGACAGTTTACATAGCTGCCTATGTTCGAAGACCGAGTCGGGGTATTCAAGTGCAAGAGAAATGAGGCCCGGCTCGGAAGCAGATTATCTGCTCCTCCCAAGTCCTGGGTAGTTAGTAGAGTGGCCATCAGTAAGTATATGGCTATGGTGCCACCTGTCTAGATAACCTCAGGTGTCGTTCTATTCAAACCCTAAGTTTGTTTTCAGGGCTTAAGGTAACCATTTTGTATGTGAATTTGGGAACAACTACCAGATGAAGTCGTAGCCGGCGTCTAGACCATGGTCATATTACGCACCCTCAGGAATACTATTGCTGAGCCGAGCCCTTAGGAAACCTCTGAAAACCCACAAAAAAACACACATTAAACCCTCGAAAACCCTACAAAACCAGTATACGCTTATAAACCTGATAAAATGATAAAACCCTTAAAAAGCCCCTTAAAATCCTTCTAGAACCCGTAAGCAGGCCCTCAAGAACAACAACGCTGTTATGAAACCTCCTTAAAAAGTCGCATGCAACGCCTTCTGGAATATCGATGATAAGCCCAACACCCCCGAAACCGGAAACAACTCTTGCAAATCATCGTAAACCAAAACCTCCAAATCACCCGAAACCCTAAATCCTATCAAACCAAAAAACCCCAAATCCTACAAAACTCTAAACCCTAAATCCTACAAACTCAAAACCTAAACCCTAAGAGAGTCAGCCTCGGGGTCTGACTGTCGGCCTTCGTTGGCCTTGGCAAGGTCTCCCCGCCCCGCTTCTGCAAGAAATTAGGTTTAGGGTTTTCGTGTTTACAGTAGGGTCTAGGGTTTAGGGGGTTTAGGGTTTGGGGTTTAGGTTTTTGCAGGCTTTTTTTTGCTTGGCCGTGCTGGTGGTTCTGTTTTGTTTGCGTGCTTCTCTCGTTCGTTCTTTCTGTCGCTAGTGCTTCGTTCTTTCCTGCTTGCTTTTTTTGCTTTTGTTTCTGGTGCTGGCCCACACTTCGTGTTTCCTCATGTTAAAGTAGCCGGATCCACTTAAGCTTGGACACCCTGAACCTTAAAATCGCTAAACCCTAAACTTATAGCCTATAAGCCCTAAACCCGAAACCCTAGACTTTAGGGTTTCGGGTTTAGGGCTTAGTTGCTACAGGGTTTAAAGTAAGGGTTTAGGGATTTTAAGGTTCCTAAACCCTACACCTCCGCGTGCAAGCAACAGCTGAGGAAGCTGCCGAAGCCCGAAGACCTTGGCGGCATTCCGGCGAAGGCTCTTAGGGTTTAGGGGTTTAGGGGTTTAATGGTTAAGTAAGGGGTTTAGGGGTTTAGGTGTTTAGGGGTTCAGAGGTTTAGGGTTTAGGGGCAAAGGGTTTAGGAGTTTAGGGTTTAGGGTTACCTGGAGCCTGTGAAACCAACCGTTTAGGGATCCTTAGTCTGATTTCAAGTTAATCCTTAACAAGGTGGGCGATTGGGGGCATTGGGGGTTAAGGTGGAATATACAGGGTATTACCCAAAGGGTCCAAAGTACCTATATAGTAGAATGTAGGGTTTCTATATTAGGAATTACTATTATGATTTAGGGAAGGGGTTTAGGGTTGAGGGTTTGTGGTTTAAGATAGGGTTTAGGGTTTGGGGTTTAGGGGTGTGAGAGTGGAGGCGCCTTTTCTGGCTGTGTACAGGGTATAATACGGCAAGGGGCTTTCCATATAAAGGCCTCCCTAAACCGTAGACGCTTAGCCAAACTTTCCTAGAACCCTTATAGATCCCTTGAAGGAACCCTTATAGATTCTTTAAAGGAAGCCTTATAGATCCCTTAAAGGAACCACAAACAAGTCTTGTGTGAGCGGTTCTGCTTCAGGAGGTCGTTCGTGTAGGCTTGGGCGCTACACGTCCCACTCCATCGGCTCTCCCAAAATTAGCATGGGAGACCCTGACATGGGAGACGACGGCTTCGTAGCGTTCAACCGTAAACCCCAAACCCGAACTCCTTAAACAAAAATCCTAATCTACTTATTCATTCGTACGCTTCCCAAAGCCTAAGCAAAAAGCCCAAAGCCTGAAAGCCTAAACCCTAAAGTAAACCCCTAAACGCCGAAAGCCCTCTTCCACGGGCAAGGCTGCTGAGGGCTGGGCCACTGCCAGACCTGCTGATTCCGAGATTTTGGGGCTTTGGGATTGTAGAGTTTACGGGGTTTCGAGTGTTTGGGGTTTAGCTACAAATACAAGTGGTTTCAGGATTAATCTGAATAACCTTGAGAAATTCAAGAGTTTAGCATTTCGAAGAATCTGGAACCGCCGGAACTGACTGCAGCCCTGCGCAATGGGGCCGTTGGCGGGCTAAACTGGCTAAACAAATGGATCGGTAGTGTTGGGTTTTGGTTTTCCGCAGGGTACAGAGTTCCAGACTCCTCATTGCTATGCTGAGGGGCAGGCCCATCGTCAGAGGGTGAGCGCATAAAGGTAGGGACGTCCGTGGGGTCCTGGCAACACAGAAGGTGGGGATTTGGAATTCGGGGGTATAGGGATGGTTTAGGGCTTGTCATGAGTGCTTTACGTCTATCCTTGGGTATATTTATATGGGGGAGTCTTTCTTTCTGACCTTGTAGGTCGAAACCGCAAACCCCTGAACCCCTAAACCCCTGAACCCTGCACCCTTAACCCTAAAACCCCCCTAAACCCTAATCCCCCAAACCCTAAACCCCCAAATCGTAAACCCCCAAACTCTAAACCCCCAAACCCTAATTCCCCCAAACCCTAAACCCTAATCCCCTAAACCCTAAACCCCCAAACCCTATGGGTTTGTCGGAGAGGTACCCAGATATTTTGCCGCCCCGAGGCGCCTGCATCTTCCCATGCACGAAAAGGAGTCGAGGAGCTGGCTGCCTCAAAACTGGGTTCTTGTTAGGGGACTTAACTCAAGTTACCATAATAAGGAAACCGTATTATTTACAATAGATCCCTAAGCTGTGGTAACTTAAATTAAATCCTTTAACAAGAGGCCTCAAAGACGCGATGTGTTAACAGTGATAATCACACTAATCCCAACAAGATCCATATGTCAAAATATTGAATGAATAAAGATAATACTGTAACAAACATGGTAACCATCATGGTCATAGTTCATAATTATGAGTAATGACTACATAGTAACGTGAGTTGTTTCTGCTCCTTCGTTTAAGGCGCTTGGGGTTAGGGTATGGCTTTGGTATTTTTTACGGTGTTCAGATAGGATGCGGTGTACGTTCAGACAACCAGCGGTTTGCTGCCAGGGGCTTGGGCTCCGGAGAATGAAGGCCTTAGGTCTGGGGGGCTGGCGGCAGGGTTCAGAGTCCAGGGTGTTGATGTCTAAGCCTTCGGAGATTTTGGGGGTACTGGGCTTAGAGTTCTGGGCTTACGGCATATGGGCCATTTAGAGTTTAGTGGCAGTCAAATCTGGGGTCGTTTTGGGTGTGAGCTTCTGGACCGGGACTTTCAAGTCTTTCAATTGAAAGATGTCCGCAGGAGCAGCAGGAAACCCTACCAGCCCTGGCCCTACACCCCGAGCCGCAGACCCCCCGAATCCTTACCCCTTCAGCCCTCAACCCTACACCCCAAGAAAAGCTTTTAAAAGCCAGCATATGCCGGCATGAATCATTACAGTTCCTGTGTACATATACCCTAATACACACCAAAACACGAAGTATTCTAGCTCTTCGGGCCGCTTCAAAAAGTTGTGCAACTCTATCAGCCCCTTAAACAGTCCTATACCACCGCCATAGAGCCTTCAAGTTGTTAGTATGCTACACTACCCCCCCTTACCTAAACTCCACACACTTCTCGGTTACACTAGATTCTTATTACCCTAAGGGTACATGTACCCAAATAGTATATACTTGGGGCCCAATGTACCTATATAGGGAGTACTTTAAGGCCAAAGTATGTACTATTTGGGTACACGAACCCTTAGGGCTACAGGATCCTAACCATAGAAACGCTGGAGTCGAGGGTCCAAGTTCCTGACCCGTACAGATCGGTAATGGTGGTCGCAATGTGCGCCATATCCTGGAAGTCTCTTTCCCTGAAGGGTCCATATGCCCAACTAGTATATACTTTTGCCTCAAAGTAGTCCCTATATAGGTGCTTTAGGGCCAAAGTATATACTATATAGGTACATGGGCCCTTAGGGTTTTTGCGGCACTTAGCAGAAAGATGTCTTAACGCAAAGTCGAAAAGGTGTCCACACATGTTGCTGCACAGTCTTGTCCAAGGTCTGGTGTGGCTTCGTTGTTGAGTACTCTTATGGTGTCGTACGGGATCTACTTACTTAAAGCCTATAGTATCCATTGTAGTTCCTTTTTTGGTTAACCAATTTTATTATGGAGGATCTTAACCATAAAACTGGTTAACCAAAAAAGGGAGCTGCAATGATCTACAGCGGAGACTATGGGTAACAAGTTCTTCTGCAACTGGCAATTTTGTTACGACCATAGCTCGTCTGGGAAATGACAGGGTTTTGCATGCATGTGTCTGCGCCGGCGTGCCTTACACCGATCTCCTGGTTTGTTCATATTTCTGTCCATTATCAGGTCAACACCATATAGTGCCACATCATAGAGTGAACGTGTTTCGCCGAAGCTCACATGCATCTCTTCGAACAATTTAGTGTTGTCCTCAGAGAAAAACTGAGAATATACAATGCACTACTTCTGGGTTTCTTGGAGTTGGGATGTGAGCTCCTTTTCCCTTTCAAAAGGGATCTTCCGGCTTATTCCAAATATGAGGGTCCCCTGTTTTCTGACTAACTCGCAGGCTGGATGCTAGTCAGTTGGAGACAAAGGCTTAGGGCAGCACAGTGCTGTTTCGCTCTGGAAATTTAGGGCCGGATGAGGGTTTAGAGTTTACCTGGACCCTAAAGAATATACCAGTTTGGGGTTCGCTCTTATGATTTCTTTAAATACATCCTTAAAAAGGTAGGTTCTTTTCGGGTCGGGGTAGGGTAAGGCAAATCCTCGACCTTAAAGCCCAGCACTTGATGGTCCTCGTATCTCGTGTGGCAGTCTTTCCACCAGGGAGGCTGGCTTGGAAGCTGTATCCTGAAGTTTGTCGCGTAACCGCAGAGATGGCTTCGGATTTTAGGGTTGAGGGCTCAGGGTTTACCAGGACCCCCCAAGGGCGCTTTAATAGAGCCCTTATGGTCCTTAATAGTGGGTATTTGGGGTATCATAGAGGGTAGTTGGGGGGTCTAGGGGGGGTGTGTAGCGATTTGTAGCCATACCCGTAGAATTACGGGGGTTAGGGGTTAGGCTTTCCGGCTGGCAAGATTGGATCTGTCCCTGCAGCATCCTCAAGTCAAGGGTTTCTCAGCATGGCTAACCGATTTATTGCAGTGACTTGTCATCCTAAACCCAAAACCCTAAACCCTTAACCCTAAACTCTAAACCCTAAACCGCATTTATTTCATCTCCGGGGGCGGCTCCCTTCCCTGGGGCAGGGTTAAGGGTTTAGGGTTTAGGGTTCAGGGCCTCTGCCCTAAACTCAATGCCCTCGAGTGTACCATAGGATCCACAAAGCACAAGGCGTAGGCGTAACCCACAAGCTCCCAACATCCGCACGCCCAAAGCTATGAACCTAACTTGCCGCAAACCCTAAACCCTTAAGCCAGCTCAAATTAGGCAGAGCCAGAGAAGTCTGAGCCCGGAGTCTTGGAACGCCGGAATGATTGAAGTCTTTACATAAACCTTTACACCGCAAACCCGGAACCCGAAATTTTCCCGGAAGGACACTTCCTAGACGTCTTCTATACTTGTAGTTGCATAGTAGCTGTGTATAGGCCAAACGTGGACCAAACCCTGACCCCTGAAGTGGGCTTCCAGGATAATCTGAGCCTCAAACCCTAACTTGTCTGCGGCCAGGAAGATACTGGCCTCCACTTGGCACAGTTTAGACTGTAGGTTCGAGGGCTTCCCTGTGCTTCGAGATTTCAGCTTATCATGATAGCAATATTAGTCTGCTAGTATATGCTCAATCAAAATCTGATCTGAATACAGATAACTATGCTCTTGATACAGACACAAACACGGGATAGTGGCAAGGCTGCACGCAAACCCATAAAACACTAATACTAGAAGTTATTGTAGTTCAGCTACATTCAGTTACTATTATTTGTAAACAATGACAGCAGAAGTACTGCCACACCTGTGGCCCTAATGTAATAAAGTAGCAATGCTAGCGATATGCGTGAGCATCCAGTTTTGGTGGCCCCCCCGCCCCCTCAACCAAGCCACCTGAAATTCCTTGCACAGAAAACCAGCTCGGGGGTGTACTTTATCAGAATAGGGCGTTGGCGTGTAGTTGAAATCTCCGCGGATTACAGTATGGGATGCACTTCTTGATTTCTCAGACCTGATATTAGACATACACGTAGAAAGCCCAACTATTGTAGGCAAAGAAAAGCGCTCTTTGTAATGTGGGGTGCTAATTTGGAGGGGGCTGGTGCAGTTTGATAAGGCTCCAATGCTTTTAGGTCCTTGTAGTTGTTCGCTGCTGCCTTTGCAGCTCAGGGTCGTAGGCTTCTGCTTGCTTCTCGGTCGTTCAACAGTGTCCAAATCATCGATTCGCTTCGGCATCCGGGTATTCCTGGCTCATGACTGCGAGGCCAGAGTTTTTGGGTTTAGGGCTTGGGCACTATATGCATGTTCTGTACATGGCATGATTCACCAGGATTTAGGAAGCACCGGAGTCCAGACGCGAAGTACAAACCACTACTTACACCCAAGGGACATATGCCTCAACAGCAAAAACAACCTGAAACATCCTGAAACCAAGAACCCTGCATGACTCTCCGAGGGACGGGCTGCAGCAATCTCGTGCGGTTGATACTCGCAACAAAGTGTGGTGCGAAAGGAGTCGTTCAAGTAGTTCCTGAGAACTCTCAACCCTCGTGACACTTGTGCTATACGCGATGGGCGAGAGATGTCCAAGAACAGCATTCGACGGGCCTTGTAGTTTGGGGGCTATACGGCGTGGGGCGAAGGATTGCGCTGGGAGTGCTGCTTGCGATTAGATTTTAGAGTCTATAGCAGCTTGTGGGCTTTGTCGGTTTGCTGATTCGGGGCAAAAACTCTCTTCCAGGCCCACAGTAACGAACTCTGCAGACAGGCTCGTTTCAGAATCGTCTTGTAGAACAACCCGCACTTGGAGTCTCTGTTTATGAAGCATTTCCTGTTCCTGGGTGGCTGGAGCAGCCCCTAGCCCAGAAGCCTGGTGTTTGTGAGGCTTCAAAAGCCTCAGGCCCCTTCAAGCATAAAAGAGCGCGCGCACACACACAAAGGCACAAATAGAAATAGAACATAGAAACCCAAATCAAAAGTTCCAACCCCAAAGCTATCTGACAAGACCCCGAACACCCCTGACATCGCTGCAAGCAACAATGAAAGCTCATGCACCCAAGCCCTGAAGCAGCAAAGGCCCAAGGCCCAACATGAAATAGACCCTAATCAAGTAGCAAGACATCCTACAGCCTTAGTCAAACTTAAACCCTAAACCAGACACACCCACCCTACATATCCCTAAACCCCAAACCCTTAAACCAAAGGCCGCAAAAACAGCAAAGCCCTATAAACCCAAACCCTAATAAACGTAAAGCCGTAAAGCCCTAAGATTCTGACCAGGATGTCTGAGCAAACTCGCCCATAGCCTTTCCTGGCCTGGGCCGCAATGCAGAGAAACTTCGTGGGGCGGGGAGGGGGGGGGGGGGGGGGCGCCCTTCTGGGGCTCTATCGCTCTGGCGTTTGTGGTTTTTTTTGGTGCGGTGGGTCGGCGGGTTTGCAGGGTAGCTGNCCACGGCAAGCGCGCTGGGGTACTGGCCCACAGTGCTGGCGCGATCCGCGCCTGGGTTTGCCGGCGCGGGTCCGCTATGGGGGAGGGGGGGGGGGGGGGGGGGGGGGGGGGGGGGGGTACCTCTCTTCTAGGGTCCTAGAGCTTAGGGTTTTGGGTTTCTATTTGGGGCTGAGGGTTTAGGGTCTACCAGGACCCCACTAGATAGAGTCAGAGCCCTTATGGTCCCTAATAGTGGTATTTGAGTGTATAATAGAGGGTAGTTGGTGGTTCTTGGTATCCTCTCGTCTTCAATAGCTGGGGCCAAAAACGTTCCTACATTCTATCAGGCAGATCAAATAGGTAAAGCCAGAGCGTTAGTCAAAATTCTCCCATTGGCTAAGAGTACCTATGCCCTGCAGATCGAAACGCCGTCACAGCCTTTTATTGCCGACAAGCTGCATCATGCGCCGCAGGAACTGCAGAAGGTACCTGTCGAAGTTTCCATGGGCCCAAGTAATCTCCAGTGAACACACACACACACAAACCCTAAACCCTAAACCATAAACCCTTACACACACTAGATGTTCGAGCCCCAAACAATCATCTGTCTAGAGACTTTCTGGCCGAAGCATATCCCTAAATCCAAACCCTGAAACCCTCAACTTCCCCAAAACCATACCCCCCCCCTCCTAAAACCCCGCGTGTCCTGCGGTTCTTGCAACTTGAGGTACAGCAATGCAGCGAGCACTACAAGAAAGCCTCTGCCAGTATTCCGGAATTAAGGCTTATAGCCTAATTTCTGGCGAATGTATAGGTTCAGGGCTTCTTGGGTTAATTAGGGTTCGGACTTAAAGGCCTGGATTCGGATCCTCAAACCGTCCCCCAACCTCCCACCCCGCCGGATACGGGTTCTCTATGAGCGCGTTTCACATGTTCTATGAGCACGGCCTAAGCTAAGCGCCAGTTTAGAAGTGATGGGTCCTGGGCTTCGTTCGAAGAGTCTGCAACGAGAGCTTGCGTCCTTAAACAAAGCCTTGGGGTTTAGGGTTAACCTTAAACTCCACAGTTAGCATTAATGTACTACAAATTTAGGTGTTAGTTCAAGGTAGGGTTTTACCTACCAACCAGTGTATTTCGCCGGTCCTTTTGAGTTCTAAGCCAGGGACGTCACGATGGTAGCTCACTGATTCGACCCTCAAGCTATTTGGCTGTACCCCGAATTCCTACAGTCTTGGCCGTAAACCGCAAATTCCAAACCCGACACCCAAAGCCCTATAAACCCTCCTAAACCTCAAAACCCAAACCCTTAACCCCAAACCCTAACCCCCTAACCCCCCGGACCTGTGGGGCGGCTGTAGGAAGGTTGACATGGCAAAACCAAACTCCTTCGGCCAGGTTTGGGCTTTATTTTTTGGATGTGGCCTTACTACCCCAACAAGCCACAGAAATACAAGCTTAAACTTTCCGATTCCTACTAAACTATAAGAAGCCAAAAAGTTCAAAGGTTAGGTATTGGGGATCTAAGTGGCAGCTGAAGGAATGAACGGGTATAGGGGTTTGGGGGTTTAGGGCGTGTTTTAGCGTATAGCATAGGGATTGAGGGTTAAGCACTCTATACCAGGGTGCAGGGAGTAATGTAGGAACCTGATTAAGAAACCCTGGGCCTGTAACCCCCAAAATAGTAGGATTCATATAAGGAACCCGAATAAAGGCCCAAGGTTTCTTAATCAGGTTCCTACATTATTATAGTACCCTCATGGATCCCTGAAAGTAACCCTTTTAGACCCCTTTAAAGGAACCCTATACTAAAGGCCCAAGGTTTCTTAATCAGGTTCCTACATTAGGTGTTAAAAGCTAGTTTGGGGGTTCGGGGGCGCCTTTTTGCTTGGGTTGATGTTGCCAGGCTGGGATCTGTGAAGGCTCAGGAGTTTCAGGGTAACTGTAGTATAGCGTGGCTCCGACGCTAGGTGTATACTATAAGGGCCTTGATAATTAGAATAGGATTTTGGGTCCCCTTATACTGAAGTTATAATAAGGAACCGCCAAAATAGTCTTGGTAATTATTAAGGCCCCTATAGTATACTCTTTCATCCGTACAACAACAACTCCCCACCACCCGGCTCTTACTGTTGTTGGGTCATCACTGCAGAGATATACTGTATGCTACAAAGTGAGCGAAATTTGTGAGGGGTGATACAAGAGGGTTGAGGAGCTTGCTCTCTTCGGGTATTGTAACTATACAAAGACCTGTGCATGCGGCACCGGGCGTAGTGTTGAGATACTGGGGCATCGGGATTGGAGTATCCTAACCAAGTTTAAAGGTCCTGAGGGCTTCGGGCTCTCTGCTTTTAGGTCCTATGAACTGTGGCCGTTAACCCTTTAGGGTTTAGCACTTTGTGGAACACGGTTTTGGTTTTCGGAAGTAGGCTTTTACGACCGGAAGCTTCTAAATATTCCAAAACCCAGTGTGAGCTTCCCACACTTCCCACCAAGCCAAACCTGAAATTCTGAAGCCCCTCATGGACCCGCCATCTGCACTCTGATAGACCCGAAATACCGATGACCATGTGTCCCTTATTTGAAGTCCAAAGCTAATGTCGTGGTGTCTGAGGGCCTGGAGTTCTTCTACATATCATAAAACCACCAATCACGATATCGGGCATCGGAAAGTTTGAAGGAGATGTGTTTGTGCAAGCACATGTGGAGCATAAAACAGATTACAAAGATCCAATGATCTACGGATGGACTCTGGTGTTACACTGAAAGGCGATCTGCGGGTGGACTCTGGCATTATTGTGCCCTCCATGGGATGGCGAAAACAATTAAAGCAAACAAACCGCAGAGTTCGGAGTTCTCACTCGGCTTGCTGGATCAGAGAGGGGAACAAATAGAGAACTTGCCAGCTAGTCGGTCAAACTTGCTACGTTGACAGACAAGCGTTTTAACGTGCTTAGGCTGCACGGAGCTCATGTTCAAAAGGGTTTTCTCTGAGGCTTCAAAAACACCGCTATCAAAGTAACAGGTAACAAGTATCAATTGCAAGTCCTGGCTTCGGCCCAGGCCCAAACCCTAAGCCCCGACACATGAATCCCAGGAGCGCCTAACCCTCAACCCTCAGCGGGAAGCAGCCTGTTTTTCAGGTCGTGTTGTCAAGCGAAGCATTTCTCCATGTTCAGCCACCGGATCTTTTCATGGTGGCAAGGGATTCGCTTAGCTTCGCAAGCACACCGGGGAAAACTTGACGAGTATGTCGTGGTAACCTTGAACCCCGACTTTGCGT
>BGNK01002747.1:24751-36667 GCA_003297005.1 Symbiodinium sp. clade A Y106
CTTCACTTGGCCGATCTTCAACGTGTCGTCCGTGAAAGATGCATACACATAACCAGCCAGTGTGCGAGTCTGTTGCGACACTGCTGCCAGCGTGAAGGCACGAGGCCGTGATCCCTGCGTCAACTCGTCAATAATCTTCTCATGCGCCTTTTCGTCACCCATGCTGACGTTCACGAGCGCGGCAGAATTCTCAGGAGTCAAGTTGCTGTACCAGGTCTCCTGTTGATGGAGATGTGCATNCTCTCGTTCCGAACGGCGGAGACGCTTCGAACACCCGGTCACTGACGCACACACGTAGTACCTTAGTTGTCCGGATAGAAGACCGACCGAAAACGACATTTAAGTTCCAAAGACATTCAAACACATAACAAAAAATGTTGTTGTTGGTGGTGGTGGTTGTGGTGTTCTTGGTGTTGGTGGTGTTGGTGATGTTGGTGGTGTTGGTGTTGTTAGTGGTGTTGGTGATGTTGGTGTTGTTGGTGTTTTTGTGGGTTGTTGTTGTGGTTGTTGTTGGTTGTTGGTGGTGTTGGTGATGCTGGTGTTGGTGTTGTTGGTGTTGTTGGTGGTGTTGGTGATGCTGGTGTTGTTGGTGATGTTGGTNGGTGGTGTTGGTGATGCTGGTGTTGGTGTTGTTGGTGTTGTTGGTGGTGTTGGTGATGCTGGTGTTGTTGGTGATGTTGGTGTTGTTGCTGTTTTTGTGGGTTATTGTTGTTGTTGTTGTTGGTTGTTGGTTGTGTTGGTGATGCTGGTGTTGTTGGTGTTGTTGGTGTTGTTGGTGGTGTTGGTGATGCTGGTGCTGTTGTTGTTGTTGTTGTTGGTTGTTGGTTGTTGGTTTTTGCTTGTTGGTGTTGTTGTGGTTGTAGTTGTGGCTGTTTTGGTGGTTTGGTTGTTGCAGTTGTTGTTGTTGTTGCTGTTGTTGCTGTTCTTGTTGTTGTTGTTGTTGTCGTTGTGGTGGTTATTGTCGTGGTTGTGGCTGTGGTTGTTGTTGTTGTTGTTGTTGTTTGTTGTTGTTGGCTGTTACTGTTGTTGTTGTTGCTGCTGTTGTTGTTGGTCGTTGTTGTTGTTGTGGTTGTTGTTGTTGTCGTCGATGTTGTGGTTGTAGTCGTGGTTGTGGCTGTGGTGGTTGTGGTTGTGGTTGTGGTTGTGGTTGTGGTTGTGGTTGTTGTTGTTGTTGTTATTGTTATTGTTATTGTTGTTGGTGGTGGTGGTGATGGTGGTGGAGGTGGTGATGGTGTTGCTGCTGCTGTTGCTGATGCTGTTGCTGTTATTGTTCTTGTTATTGTTCGTGTTGCTGCGTCTGTTGCTATTGCTGTTGTTGTTGTTGGTGGTGGTGGTGGTGGTGGTGTCGTCGTATTGTTCGTTGTTGTTGTGTTTGTTATCGTTGCTGTGGTTCTCGCCTTTGTTGCTGCTCGTGGTGTCTTTGTTGATTGTGTTTTTTTGTTGTTGGTGGTGCTATTCTTATTCTTCCTGTTCTTGCGATCTTGCTATTGTACTTGTTCTTGTTCTTGTGATCTTGTTCCTGCGGGTTCGCGTAGCGCTTAGTTTGACATCCGTACTGACTTGTCTACTGAGATACTGCTGGTTCTCCACGAGCACGTTGTCCTCCTTTTTTTCAATCAGTGGCTCAGTCTCCTCCTGGGCCCCGGCCCATTCCCACTGTGCGAAACGGCTCCGTGTNGGTTCTCCACGAGCACGTTGTCCTCCTTTTTTTCAATCAGTGGCTCAGTCTCCTCCTGGGCCCCGGCCCATTCCCACTGTGCGAAACGGCTCCGTGTTGCTGCGCCCGGACACACGAAATTCGGTGTTGGCGACACCAACTCTCTTTTTCTGCTGGGGGCCTTGTGATTCAATGCCTTTAGCATTGTCTGTGGTGTCTTGCCGTCGGAGGCCCGAACCCGTATAGAAGCAGAACGCTCGATCAGGTAGTCGACCACGTCCATGTGACTCTTCTCGATCGCGAAAAAAAGAGCCGTCTTCCTGGCCTTGTCGCGAAAGTTCACCTCAAAGCCCAGATTGAGCAGGAACTTGACTATNATGTGACTCTTCTCGATCGCGAAAAAAAGAGCCGTCTTCCTGGCCTTGTCGCGAAAGTTCACCTCAAAGCCCAGATTGAGCAGGAACTTGACTATGACCAAATTGCCGCGCGCTGCAGCCCAAAACAAAGGCGTCTGCCCATGCAGATCGACTTCCTCAAGATTGACTCCCATTTCGATGCACTGCCTTGCTAATAATTCGGATCCTCGGCGGCGCCGTGCCGCAATAAAGAACAAAAAGTTCTGTTGCAGAGCTGTATGCCGCCAGGCCATATCTGCTTTTGCTAGGGCCTTCTTGGCATCAACATAATCACCATCTCTGACAATGTGGAACAGCTCATCTCGGTTCACGTGGGGGTGTTCCGGTTCATCCGCCATGGTATCGGAACGCACCCCTTGGTTCACGCTGGGCCAATTTTGAGCCCGAGCATCTTGCGAAGAAGACAGGTTGAGGAGAGCCATGAACCAGAAGAACATGCAAGATGCCATCTGCCTAAAACTACATACGCTGGAAAACAAAAACTGGCCTGATTTTTTTCGAGTCCAGGAGCCATCGTATCGTCATCAATATCAGATTAAGGGTTTAGGTTGCATCTGAAGCTCTGAAGGCAGATTGTCTTAAAGCAATTCTCCCAGAGGGGTTTGGAATGTGTCTGCAGGGTGCTGGAGTTTCGGACACCTAGAGGAAACATACCTACAAACTAGCATCGTGGAAGACATGTGAGCTTAGCCGTGGAAGTACGGCGCAGACCCTGGCCCAGTAAGGAGTGCACATGCTGCACCAACACAACAACCACTACATACTAAAACGACCACAAGGACGACGACCCCGGCTACTTCTTCCACCGCTTCTACTGCAACTTCTCTAGCAAGTTTCTAAGTGAGCATCTACTACTGCTACTGCTCCTGCTACTCCTACCGGTACTACTGTACTAACTGCAGGAGAGCCCTCATCCACGCACAAATTCCAAAACAAGGCCGGCCCAAGTCGGGGGCCCGCAGCGGGGCGGTCTCATTCCCCAAGGTTGTCATCCGTCCTTGGGCTTGGGGATCCGCCGTAGGCTCGGGGTGTGGAGTGGGGATACCGGTGGCTCGAGGTTGGGGCACATGTCTTCGATTTCAGCAACTCGGACACTCCAGGCGAGATTGCTGAGATTTTCGGATTGATTGAGGTTATCGGATTGGAGTAGTGAGTAGGTAAGGGAAGTCTGCAAAGTAGATCCGTAACTTCCGGAGGCCTGAGCCTCAGAACAGAAGCCCCGCCAAACTGAAACAGTAAATGCCTACATCCGAAAGCCCCGAAGAACTCTTACCACGCTCGACACCCTAAGGGGAGGCGAGGACAAACATCAAAGACATGGGAGTTGCAGGACATGAGTTACCCTAACTCAATGCCTATCAGAAGAACACCTAAAGAGTTTAACCCAGCGTTGACACCAGAACCCCCAGCATGAATTCTTCTGAAGGGCCCGCTCCCAAGGTCAGGTCCTGAAGGCTGTTTCTCAAAATCTTCGGCGCCTACTTGCCGAATCATTGCTATTTGGAAATATATTGCAAGGCAGGCACCTGCCTTACAACATGTCCTACATCTCCCAAGGGCCGAACTTCAGGCCTCCCTGATCCTGAAAGCAGAACTTCCGGCTTGGGAGAAGAGTCTACCTGTAGTCTCCATTGTAGTTCCTTTTTTGGTTTAACCAATTATATATTCAGGATCCTATAAGGTAACCCCAAAAAGGAACTACAATGGAGACTATAGGTAGAGGTTAGGGCTTTCAGGGTCGGCCCCCCAAACAAGGCAAAGCTCGCATCAGCTCTCTGTTCTCTGCAGCCAAGTTCATGACCTTCAGGCGTATCGAGGGTGCATGGCTGAAGGGCGGATCTAAAGGAGCATCACTTTATTTGCAGGTCTTGCTCGGGATACCAAAATTAGACTTAAAAAAGCAAATCCTAAGCCAGGAACCTCTTAAATCGAAAGCTTGAGGACTTGGGGTCCACCTCAGTTCCACCCTCCTTGCCAAACCTCCTGGTAAGCATCGTAACCCTGTCAGCCGGAAACCCTAAGCTCTCAACTATGGTAGCGGCATGCCCGGGGACCCTTGGCCCGCAAGGGCCTGCTAGACTTAAAGCCCGATTGCTCGCCCTGCACCATGACCCATAACACTGTGTATGTATATATGCATGAGTCATGAGTTACGTAAGTTAATGCACACATATCATGCAAAACCATGTATATGTTTACACAAAGGGATGATGTATAGAGCAAGCGACCATTGTAGTTGCGTACTCGTAGTCGTTAAACGTCGATACTCCACTTCCTCTTAACATGTCCACTTCAAGCCTTCGAGCGATGCATGGATGTTGTTCGATACTCTGCCAGTAACCTCTTCGAAGTAGTTGGTGGCTCAAAGCCCGGAAAATACGTTTGAAGACACCCTTTAACCACTCAAACCCTGAAGCCCGACACCCTCAAAACGCCAAGCTCTGAATCCTCAAGGCCTCAACCCTCCGTCCGAAACCCTAAAGCCCCTAAGCCCCAAACCTGAAGTCACTATCATCTTGCCTCCTCCAAGGTGGTTCTGCCAGGTGACTCACCCATGCGACCTCGGACCGTCGGATGTTCTCTTTGGATTTTTCCCTCCGAAGCCGGCATTGCAGGGTATCTTGGTTGAACTGCTGAAGACGGCGAAGATTTCATAGCCAATTTCACTGTTCTCTTTTTGATAATTTCGGGGATTGGGCTTAGGCTTTACAAGTAGGGTTTATAGGATTTGGAGGTTTGGGTTGGGGGTTCTTGTGGATGATTCACAGGGCTTGGATTTAAAAGGACGCAACTAACTACAGCGATAGGCTCAAGGTTTCGGGGTATGATGGTATTCTACACAAGGGTTGTTAACACTTCCGGAACCTTGAACACCCAAGAAGACGGGATATGAACAACAACAAACAGGTTATCACAACTCATTCATGCCCGACCGCTCGGGCTAAATCTTCAACTCTACGCCCTAGACAACAAGGCTTTACACCTTACACCACTTGCTTGAACACCAAGATGCAATGTTCCACCTCCCGGCATCGGGAGTTGTACTCCAGCTGATTCACGCGCCCTCGCAGGCAGTTCTTGCAAGAGCAACAGGGTTTAGGAGGGTTCTGGGTCACTTTAGGCCTCTACTTGAGAAACAATCCCACCCTGAAGGCCTCTCCCCTCAACCCCTATACCCATACACCTAGGCCTCTATAGTATAGTAGTCAGTAGTCATCGTCGCCGTCGTCGTCACCGTGTTACTGAATAGTGTTGGTAGTGGTCCTCGGACTAAGTAGTGTACCACTACGAGCCGGCAGGTCGTAAGTGGCAGTGCTTTGAGCTAATATCGAATCTGCCATTTTAAGAGGAATCGGTCGAGACTTTACAGTCGACTGAGGATGTAGAGCCTGTAACACGGAACTTGTATACCCGTTGCTTCTTAACACAGAACCCCAGAATAAAATCGAAACCCTGTGCCACCATAGACCTTACACCCCAAGCCCCTCTATACTGCACAATTCTCCAACCAAGACAATAAAGATCTCTCATAGTTGAATCCCCAAAACCTAAACCTTCAAAACCCTAAATCCTCATAACCCCAAACCCTCATACAGTAGAAGCCAGAAAGTTGGAACATCAATGTCCTCATGCCCTTAAGGTAGAGTATAGGGGATCCTAGCAAGAATCCTCCTAAATCCATGTTCCAACTTTCTGGGGTTCACTATAACCTAATCCCTTGACCGGAGTTTGCCTGATCCCGGCTCCCACGTCAAGTCCAGGAGCGCCTCTCGCTGCCTTTCTTCTTACTTGGGAGAAAGGGCTCGGGTTTCGGGTTTCGGGTTTAGGGCTTATAGGGCTTAGGGTTTAGGGTTTAGGCGTTAGGGTTTATAGGGCCGGGCTAAGGGTTTAGGGATTTATGGCTTGCTTGGTTTCATAGGGTAACGCGGCGGAGGTGTTGGTTTGTGTCATTTTTACTTGGGGTTGCCTTGTTTGACAGGGTGTCATAGGGGGTCAGGGTTTGATAGGGTTTAATGAAGGGCTTTGGCCCGACGGGGCAGTCGCAGCGTGAACACCCGCACCACGGAACCATCACGCTTTGCTCAGAGAACTGCGGCGTGGTTTGATGTCTGGAAAGCCCATAGGGTCGGAGAGAGGCAGAGTTTCGAGCTGTGGCCAGGTCACGATAGTCAGCATACCATGGTCTTCGGGTTCGTGTAACAGGGGTTGGCGACCAAAGTAGACCACAATTGCAGACTTCGGGCAAGTCAAAGTCCATTAACCCCTAACCCTACACTCAACCCCCAACCCTTACTCTCCGAACATTGACGCACCACCACCACGCCTCTGCAAGCGTTCAACGGCCTCTTCGGACTTCTTGCTGCATGCACGCCTGAGGTTTGGAGTCGTGGCTTTGGGCCGAGCCACGACCCCCCAATGGGCCCCGTTATGGAGCCCTTATGGTCCTTAATCGTGGGTATTTAGGGCATATTAGAGGGTAGTTGGGGGGTCGAAGAGGAGAGGAGGGCTTGGGGTTTAGGGTTCGGCTTGTGGGGAATGCTCCGGTAGAGGTCATGGTTTCGAGCGCACTTGGTACTCAGTAACCACGCAGCACATCAGCCGGAAAGCAGACCTGCCCCGTGTTGCCCACACAACGCAGATCTGCGGCCATTTCTGTTTTGTACACTCGATGCTGCGAGGGCTTGGGGCAGTGTGCGACAACTCCAGTTCGCAAAACCATTCTTTGCGGAGGCATGCGAGTGAGACGACAGCACACAGTGTCTTTCTCCGCGACAGTTGCACTGAGTTTCAGCCACACGAGTTTCTGGACGTTTGTAAGTGCCTGGATCCAGTCTCTTCGGGTCTGACTATACAAACGGAGTAACTATCAGTCCGGTCACAAGAGATGCAGCACCGCCATGTCCACTCTCCACTTCGCTGTACATTCAAACCGTACCTTTTTTCTGATTGTCGAAAGAGGCATGTTCCAAAACCCATTATAGTAGCCCTTACAGGTAACACTGGCATAGACCCACCAGCAAAGGTCCAAAACTCGAGTCACTGAGTCATCCGTCACTGAGAATCTGACAGCTCCTGGGTTTTCCGCAGGGTGTACTCCTCCTTTCTCGGCAGGGAGTCTATGGCCTCAAGGGCTGCGAGCATAAAAACATGAGTGATAATAAGATCTTCACAAGTGAATGGGTTTAGGCGCATAATCGGGATTGTGGGGATATGCCACTCTTCGTAATGACCATTCCGACCCTTATCTCGTCGTGAAATATTGATCATGAGGATACAACTGGCGATGACGATGGTAACAATGGAGAGGATGGTGATGCTGACGGTGGTGCTGGTGCTGCTGGTGGTGTTGGCGGTGGCGGTAGCGGTGGCGGTCGTCGTTTTGATGGCGAGAATAAAGATGGTGGTGGTGGTTGCGGTGGTGGTGGTGCTCAGGAAGGCAGGCAGGAAGGGGAATCTTGTCTTCGAGGAGGTTCAGGGCATTGAGGGCGACGTTCTGAGGCTTCACGCTGCTATTGGGTATGTCTACTTACTCTAGTTGTGTTCCGCTGGTGATTAGGATGCAGAAAAACTTTAAATCACGTTGATAAAATCTGTTTCGCGCTTAATTATGCGCCCCTAAACCCTAAACCCTAAACCGCCACGGTTCGTGGCAAGAGTTTTCGGTGCTCCAAGCCTTGGGACCTCAAACTCAACTCTGTGATTCACTGCTCGCTCCTCGGAACAGCTGGTTTTTTTTTTCCCTCCGGGTTTGCAAACATTTGTCTTGGGAGCCAGATGCCTGGCAGGGGCTACTGCTTGTATTGTTTCTGCGCAACTACGACTGAAGCTGATGCTGCTCCTACCGCAACTTCTACTAGGTTCACCACTCACTACTACCACCACTACCGCCCGCCAGTACCTACAGAACCGATGACATGATTGAAGTACTAGACTGTTACTAAACACTGATGCTACAAGCAAAGTGCATGTAGGAAACCTTGCCTTTTGCATCCGATCTGCAACTTGCGACTCCAGCTCCTCCAAAAGAAGACCAGCAGCTTGCTTGCCACTATGGGCTATTAGACCTTAAGGGTACCTTAATCTACCCTTAATAGGGTCCTAATAGGGATCTTTAGGGTCTTTACCGCCCATAATAGTGGGAGGGTTAGTGCGGAGGCTCGGCTCGTGTCTCGCGGGGATGCGCTTACAGAGCACAAACGAAAGCAGTGGGCAGCTTTATGCCCAGATGCATCGATGCCCCCTTTTGCGATCACATGACCCTGAACTGTAAAGAACACCTTCAGCACGCAGGCTGCAATTCTGAACCCACGAAATCCAAGCCAGCAACATCTCGACTCGAAGCACAGGAGCACGGAAGTATCGAGAACCCTGCAGGTGCAATCGAAATCCTTTTTTGCGAGCCGAAGGAGAAGGCAGAACGTCCGCCACATCCAGCGCGACAACCAAGTTTCGTTTGCGTGGGAATCGGGGGGGGGGGGGGGGGGGNGGGGGCTGGCAAACCTGAGTATGTAACCATGTGTGTTTAAACTGGTTCAAAGGGCATGTGAATTAAAGCAAACAAAAGGATTTAGGGTTTCTGGACTTCAGAAGCCTACTTCCTCGCTGAGTGCTTTGGCCCTACAGGTCACTGCCAGGCCACGAGGTCACCACGCCCGTCCATACTCATGTCAGTGCTGGCCCAGGCAGTGGTATAGCCTCTCAGGGGCGTCCAAGCTTTCGGGCATACGGTGTTCAGGGCTCGGTGGAAGGAGTTCCTGGTTGAGGGCATCGTGCATGTCGTGCTTTTGACTAAGGTGTTTCTGGAGGAAGGTTCACGTACGGGTCCGAGCCTCGCGCGGCCAAAAGGAGACACATCTGCTCCTGAAAAGTGCATTTTGCGGCAGTATCTGCCATATTAAAACTTGTCATGACAGGGGTGCCTTGAAGATCAAGTGGTTAAGTATAAAGGGCAAAAGTTTAAAAGCCGGGAAATGACAATGCGAACAATTACTTACAAACAGCCATCAGCAGCAACGGCATCATACAGGCCCTCATATCATCGTTCAACGGCAGCAAGGCTCCCGCAAGTCAAGTTTAGCAACTTCTAGAATACGCTACAGGTAGTCACACAGGTCCCCAAGCAAGAAGTGCGGCCTGACTTTCTGTGATGCCAAAATGAAGCTGAAGGTGGTGCGAAGAGCTCGTAGCATAGTGTAGTGGTGCTGTGTTGTCGTGGTATGTGGGTCAGCCCCGTTGCAGAAGCATGCTCGTTGTTGGGAACATCATGAAATGAGGCCGGTGATGATGATGTTGGTGTTGATGCTGCTGCTGGTGACGGTCAACGGTGGTTGAAGATGTGGTCATTACGACTTATTCCGACCCCTATACTAGACCGCTACAGGTAAAGCCAAAACTTAAACCGCAGTCCTTCCCAGCCGCATGCATGTGGGCAACCTCGAACGTGATCAGCCTCACAGCATTCATAAGTTGACGTCTCGAGCCGTTCAAGCTAGTACCTGATACCTCTTTGTTCCATGACCTTCAGACGTTCGTCTTCCAACTGTCATCTTTAAGCGTGGAAAGGTTACAGCTTCAGGAGCTTCCTCGGTCCGGAGCACGTTGCCTCGGCTGGAAACGCGGCAGCTCCAAGAACGCACGTACCTTTCATAGCTACGATAGGGTTTAGGTTTTTTCCCTCAGGGTTTTAGGGTTTAAGGGTTTAGGGTTCAAAGGTTTTTTGACACTCACACTCGGACAAGGTTGGCAAGGTTTGCTGAGATACAAGTCTTCTGCGTTAACTCGCTTCTGGGATCGGTTCATCCCTGTAAGCCCAGCTGTCAAGATTTGCTCTAGTCAGCCCAGAAACAACTAAGACACATAGCCATGAGCGTAGCTTGTCAGCAGCCTTTCAAGCACGATCAATGGTCCCTAGACCCACAGAAGCATACAACCCCAACCCCTAGTTGGGTCCTGAGAAGGGCCTGTGAAACAACTCACCTAATCCTCGAGGCAACTACCCAGCTTCGAATCCATCCCTCAATCTTTCATGCAGGGCAGATCCTGCATCAGGTCACATCTTGCATCAAACAGCGTCCAGTCATGCAGCCCTACTAAATCATGCAGCGTCATGCAGGACCACATATCGCTTCCTAGCGCCCAGTCATGCAGGACCACAAGATCATGCAGCGTCATGCAGGACAGTACAATCGCTTCGAATCATCACCCATTTCCCTTGAAGACGTGCAATCATGCAACGCTTCAGAAAGCCGAATGTCTCATGTAGCTCATGTCGCCGTTTCATGCAGTCACTCCAGAAAGAAGGGCACCAGTAGCATCAGACAAGTAGTCACATGCTTGCACCACATCCAGTGGAGGCAGTTGCAGTCGCGTGCCAAAACAGCACTGGTAAGTCGATCACATGCAGGCCGGGCACCAGTGAGACGCTGTGCTTGCTATGCATTTTAATTCCAGAACACTCGGGGCGACTCGGTACCTGATTGTCCCATGCAGTTTGTATATATTCCAGCCACTTCATGCAGACATTCCATGCGGTCTCCGGTCGGAAAAGCCAAAAGTCGTCGACAAGACTATTCCTGTGCAGCGGTCGCCCGTCGATCTGGCTTCCGCTGCAGAAGCTGACCCACCAGCTGCCGGGCCTTTTTGAAGTCACGGGTTTTTGCGGCAGCCCTTCGAAGTGCAGCGACTCAGAATCAAAAAACGACTTGGCCTGCTTCGTTGAGGGGCTGTGGTATTTTGGGGGTTGAGCCTCATGTGGGTTTCCGGGTGCACTGTCAGAGGATGTGAAACTTGGAACTCTGTGCCTTTTCCTGTGTACTCGCAAACGCTTAGTGTAGACAGATATCCCGAAAAACAACTCCCCTTCTTCGAATGGCATATATAATTTTAGGGTTCAGTTTTGACGGAAGGGCCGAGTGTCCATTACGAGCCCTGTTTGTGTGGAGAATTGGGAAGCTAATGGTCCAGGACTCTGCAGGGTCTCAACCAAATAGTGGTACCTTTTTAGGGGTCCTTGAAATAGTAATTAAACCTCCAGTTGAGGGGGTCTTAGAAGGGTGTGTGTATGTATATATATATATATGTATTTGTTTAAATATATGTATATATGCACATATGATATATATATATATATCTGTTTTGAACCCGCCCCCTCCCCCCGCTTCCCTCTTGGGGAACGATGGCATCGTCGAAGCCCTCGGCATCGACTGCCAGAATGCTGACCTCGGAAGCGCAATGTAGGGTCTTAATAATTAGAATAGGGTTCCTTTTGAGGGATCTATATAAGGGCTCCTTTAAGGGTTCTGTAAGGGATCTATGTAGGGGCCTTAATAATTAGAATAGGATTTTGGGGTGTATGTCGTATGTTATGCCATAGTTAGAATAAGGAACCCCCAAAATAGTATTAATGGTAATTATTGAGGCCCCTGAAGGAATTGCAGAGTTTGGGGTCGCCGCTGGGCATTTGGGAACTCAAACTTCGGGGCCCTTAGTAGGATCATTGGTCGCAGGAACCTGAAGATAAAAAAGCGCTTCATATAGCGAAGTACAAGACCTGACAAACGGTAGGGTTTAGGGTTTGAAGGTGTTGAAGGTTTAAGGTTTCGGCAGAGCTCGGGGCTTGGTTCCTAGACTTTCTCTACAACTCCAATCCCCAGGGTTTAAACAGCTGGCTGCCCTAGAGCCGAAATTCGAAATCCTAAACCCCGAAGCCTTGCACCCCACCCCTCTTCGCACCCCCCCCCCTCTCTACCCTGTGAACTGCATCAGCAGCACCTGAGCCGCGAGAGGTACGGTTTGCTCCAAAGTACCTGAGAGACTGCGATCAAACGCTGCTCCGCGAGGTCT
>BGNK01002747.1:39315-54826 GCA_003297005.1 Symbiodinium sp. clade A Y106
GATAGGACCTGATAGGACCAACTACCTTTTCGGGAATGGTTCGTCGACAAAATTTGCTCCAATCCTCCCTGTTTTCATTTCCTATCGGTAGCAAAAAGGAGAAAAACAAGAGATGACGAACATTACGATAACAGCTCGCCGGCAAAATTTGGTACAATCCTCTCCGCCGTCCTTTCTAACAGAAAAAGCTCAGAATTGAATTGTAATAAACTCTCGGATTTGCTCACCGGCAAAGTTTGGTCCAATCCTGCCTGTTGTGCTTCCCATGGAGGGGATGGAGGAAAGGGAGGGTAGGGGAATTTAGGGGGGGAGGCTGCGATTGCCTTGTTCGTTGTTTTATTCAAATCNAAGTTTGGTCCAATCCTGCCTGTTGTGCTTCCCATGGAGGGGATGGAGGAAAGGGAGGGTAGGGGAATTTAGGGGGGGAGGCTGCGATTGCCTTGTTCGTTGTTTTATTCAAATCAGGAAGCAACCGTTGATTAGTTCATTCCATCCAAGGTAGCTTATTTATATCCCACACCAACATAATGCATATTTCCACGGGTGCGAGGAAATCAAGCAGGATAAAGGAAAACGAAGGGGGTGGTGAGAAGGACGACAGGGATGAAGATGATGAAGGTTATGAGGATGATTGATGAAGATGAGGGAGATGATGAAGAAGAAGATGAGGAATATGATGAAGATTTTGAAGGCGCTGAAGATGATGGAGATGATGAAGGTGATGAATATGATGATGATGAGGATGATTGATGGAGATGATGAAGATGATGGAGCTGATGAGGATGATGATGANGGGGGGTGTCAAAAATCAGGTATGGGGTATTGAAGGGGTACTGCGGGGAGGGAGGTGATGGAGGAGAGGGAGAGGAGGGAGGGGGGGGCAGGGAAGGGAAAATGGTGACTTTGCTGTTTTCCATAGGTAACACGAAAAAGGCCAAGAACCGGATGGTACCAGATTATCGGGCACAGCTCGCCAGCAAAATTTGGTCATTTCATGCATGTTGTACACACGAAAAAANAAAAGGCCAAGAACCGGATGGTACCAGATTATCGGGCACAGCTCGCCAGCAAAATTTGGTCATTTCATGCATGTTGTACACACGAAAAAAGCAAACAACAGGATAGGACCTGATAGGACCAACTACCTTTTCGGGAATGGTTCGTCGACAAAATTTGCTCCAATCCTCCCTGTTTTCATTTCCTATCGGTAGCAAAAAGGAGAAAAACAAGAGATGACGANGATAGGACCTGATAGGACCAACTACCTTTTCGGGAATGGTTCGTCGACAAAATTTGCTCCAATCCTCCCTGTTTTCATTTCCTATCGGTAGCAAAAAGGAGAAAAACAAGAGATGACGAGCATTACGATAACAGCTCGCCGGCAAAATTTGGTACAATCCTCTCCGCCGTCCTTTCTAACAGAAAAAGCTCAGAATTGAATTGTAATAAACTCTCGGATTTGCTCACCGGCAAAATTTGGTCCAATCCTGCCTGTGGTGCTTTTCATGGCGAGGATGGAGGGAAGGGAGGGTATGGGGAAGTGGGGGGTGGAGAGGAGGGCATGGCAAAAACAATAGCACAAATATTTACAGTGGTGACAATAATAATGATAATACTACAATAATATGAGTTGTCGTAGTAATAGTAGCAGCAGCAGCAGGAGAAGTAGTAGTAGTAGTAGTAGTCGTAGTAGTAGTAGTAGTAGTAGTGGTAGTAGTAGTAGTAGTAGTAGTAGTAGTAGTAGTGGCAGTAGTAGTAGTAGTAGTAGTAGCAGTAGTAGTAGTAGTAGTAGTGGTAGTAGTAGTAGTAGTAGCAGCAGTAGTAGTAGTAGTAGTAGAATCAGGAGTGGAGGTAGGTAGTAGGTAATAGGCAGTAGTAGTATAGGGACTTGGGGGGTTCAAGAACAAAACGGCGCCATTTTGTTACGGCGACTTGGAAACCACGCCATTTTGTTACGGGGACTTGGGGGGGTTCAAGAACACAACCATGCCGCTTTGTTACGGGGACTTGGGGGGGTTCAAGAACAAGCGCCTGTCACACCGGGCGACGCGGAACCAGCACACCCGGCGACACAGGGCGTCGCGGAATGACCTCAACCTTACTACACCGGGCGTTGCGGCGTCGCTACCAATTAAGTCTCACCCTGCCACGCCGGGCGACGATGAACAAGCAGACTCCGAGGTAGGAGTGACGAGGAGGAGGGAGATGTGGGCTGAGGCTGAGGGTGTCACGGTTGTGCTCTTAAGCCCGCCCAAGTCACCCTAACAAAGTGCCGCGGTTTTGTTCCTGAACCTCCTCCAAGTTCCCGCAACAAATGTCACGGTTTTGTTCTGGAGCCCCGCCAAGTGCCCGTAACAAACTGGCTCTGTTTTGTTCTTGAACCTTCCCAGTATCCATTTCTCAACCATTCTGAAATACTTGAAATGGTTGAAACGGATAAAATGTGCACTGCGGGGCTCCCGGGGAAGCCCAAAGTATTAAAACTTGTTGAAATGGTTGAAATAGTTGAAATGGTTGAAAATTTTAACCATTTCAACCATATCAACCGTTTTGAAATGGAAAAAAAGTGTACTCCGGAGCTCTCGGGAAAGCCCAAAGCATTAAAAAAGGTTGAAATGGTTAAATTAGTTGAAATGGGTGAAAATTTTAACCGTTTGAACCGTTTCAACCGTTTCGAAATGGTTGAAATGAGTACAATTCTTAATCCTGGGCTCCCGGGGAAGCCCAAAGTATTCAAAATGGTTGAAACGGTCGAAATGGACAAAGATTTTGACCATTTCAACCATTTCAACCGTTTCGAGATGGTTGAAACGGTTGAAATGTTCAACCATTTCAGCCATTTCAACCATTTCAACCATTTCATGCATTTCAATTCCTTCTGCCTTTGCCCGGAGACAAAGATTTTTTAACCATTTCAACCATTTCAACCGTTTTGAAATGGTTGAAATGGATAAAATTCTTACTCCTGGGCTCCCGGGGAAGCCCAAAGTATTAAAAATGGTTGAAACGGTTGAAATGGTNTAACCATTTCAACCATTTCAACCGTTTTGAAATGGTTGAAATGGATAAAATTCTTACTCCTGGGCTCCCGGGGAAGCCCAAAGTATTAAAAATGGTTGAAACGGTTGAAATGGTTGAAACGGTTGAAAAGGATAAAGATTTTAGCCATTTCAACCATTTTAACCGTTTCGAGATGGTTGAAACGGTTGAAATGGATAACCAGTTCAACCATTTCAGCCATTTCAACCATTTCATCCATTTCAATTCCTTCTGCCTTTGCCCCGGAGACACGGGTTTTTTTAACCATTTCAACCATTTCAACCGTTTTGAAATGGTTGAAATGGATTAAATTCTTACTCCTGGTCTCCCAGGGAAGCCCAAAGTATTAAAAATGGTTGAAACGGCTGAAATGGTTGAAATGGATAAAGATTCCAGCCATTTCAACCATTTCAACCGTTTCGAAATGGTTGAAATGGCTAAAATTCTTACTCCTGGGCTCCCGGGGACTGGGCTTCCCGCGAAGCCCAGAGTATTAAAAATGGTTGCAACGGTTGAAATGGTTAAAATGGATGAAGATTTTAACCATTTCAACAATTTCAACAGTTTTGAAATGGTTGAAATGGATAAAGATTTTAACCATTTCAACCATTTCAACCGTTTCGAAATGGTTGAAATGGTTGAAATGGATAAAACTTTTAACCATTTCAGCCATTTCAACCATTTCAATTCCTTCTGCCTTTGCCCGGAGACAAAGGTTCTTTAGCCATTTCAGCCATTTCAAATGTTTTGAAAATGGCTGAAATGGATAAAATTCTTACTCCTGGGCTCCCGGGGAAGCCCAAAGTATTAAACATGGTTGAAACTGTTGAAATGGGTAAAGATTTTAACCATTTCAACCGTTTCGAGATGGTTGAAACGGTTGAAATGGATAGCCATTTCAACCATTTCAGCCATTTCAACCATTTCAATTCCTTCTGCCTTTGCCCGGAGACAAAGGTGTTTTAACCATTTCAACCATTGCAACCGTTTTGAAATGGTTGAGATGGAAAAAATTCTTACTCCTGGGCTCCCGGGGAAGCCCAAAGTATTAAAAATGGTTGAAACGGCTGAAATGGTTGAAATGGATAAAGATTTGGACCATTTCAACCGTTTCGAAATGGTTGAAATGGATAAAACTTTTAACCATTTCAGCCATTTCAACCATTTCATCCATTTCAAATCCTGCTGCCTTTGCCCGGAGACAAGGGTTTTTTTAACCATTTCAACCATTTCAACGTTTTTGAAATGGTTGAAATGGTTAAAACTTTTACCCATTTCAACCATTTCACCCGGAGACAAAGGTTTTTTTTAACCATTTCAACCATTTCAACCGTTTTGAAATGGTTGAAATGGATAAAATTCTTACTCCTGGGCTGCCGGGGAAGCCCAAAGTATTAAAAATGGTTGAAACGGTTGAAATGGTTGAAGATTTTAACCATTTCAACCATTTCAACCGTTTCGAAATGGTTGAAATGGATTAAATTTTTAACCATTTCAACCATTTCAGCCATTTCAACCATTTCATCCATTTCAATTCCTTCTGCCTTTGCCCGGAGACAAGGTTTTTTTTTAACCATTTCAACCATTTCAACGTTTTTGAAATGGTTGAAATGGTTGAAATGGATAAAATTTTTTGCTACTGGTACTAGTATTAGTGCTAGTACTGATAAGTAGTAGTAGTAGTAGTCGTAGTAGTAGTAGTAGTAGTAGCTAGTACTAATACTCGTACTAGTACTAGTACTAGTTCTAACTGCTAGTACTGGCTAGTACTACTAGTATTAGTGCTAGGACTAGTAGTACCACTGCTACTAGTACTCCCCCCAGAGAATACTCACATAGACCCTAAAGGTCTATGCCACATACACCCTGTGCGTACCCCGCACAGACCCTGCGTGAACGCTCGTCCTCCGTAGCCCGGCCACCGCCCCGCCCGTACCCCGCGCGTGCTTGCCAGGAAGACCCCAAGACCCAGCATCACGAGCGTCCGCCGGTGTTGCCTCCAAAATGCGCTATTTCTTTTTGCAGCGCATTTGAAAGTTGATTGCGCGTACCCTCCGTGAACGCTCGTCCTCCGTAGCCCGTACCCCGCCCGTACCCTCCGTAGCCCCGCTGCATGCCCCGCCCGTACCCCACCCATACCCCGCCCGTACCCTCCACGCACCCCGCACGTACCCCGCGCGTACCCTCCGTGAACGCTCGTCCTCCGTAACTATACCCGGCCCGTACCCTCCGCCCCGCTTAGCACCTAAACGAGAACCCAACATCCGAGATGTTTCTGGGAAAAATGTCGTGAGACTCCCTGGAGTGCCCAACCCGGACTTGAAACCTGAAGCATCTTCTGGATGCCATCTGCCATGTCTGCCGTCTTTGAGACTGCCAGGCAGCTCTCGGCGCTGGAGGAGGAATTTGAGCGGCAGCTGGAGATCCAGAAACAGATGGTGTCACCCCACTCTCGGAGCTTGTATGTCTGGTCGCTGGCCGATGTCCAGGAGAGTGTTCTGGAGACGAAATCTGCGCAAGTGCTTGAGCTGTCTGCAGAGGCCAGGGCCTGGTACGAGTGCCTGCAACAGTCAGCTCATGGCGTGAGGCTGAGAAGCAGAAGGAGATCTTGAAGCAGCCGGAGCCCCGGCATAGCCGGGGTATGCCCCGGTAGTCCGGTTTGGTGTGGTCCGGTCCAGGCGCGAGCGGACCATCTTCCGATACACCGCCGACCTCCTGGAGCTGGCGGCCGACCAGGCCTGGGCCTGGGCCTGGGCCTGGGGGGAGCTCCCGGCGGAGCGCAGCCTCCCTCTCCCGTCGAGGACGTGCGCAACTGGCACATTGGGCTGAAGAAGATCTGGCGTGACCATGTGAATCCAGAGACCTTCAAAAAGGACGATTGAAGAGCAGCAAGTCTTGTTAGAACGTTTAGGTTGGCAGATGCTCGTATTCCATCCAGGACGAGGGGACAAGTCTCCCGATGCAGGAACTCGGCCGGCAGATTCAGGCCAGCGGGCTTGCAGGGGGGTTACCTGGGAATGCAGTGCAAGGAGTTAGACATAAGCTCTTTGCCTGAAGTCAGGGATAGGCTTTCCACTCACCGCTCGAAAGTCTGAGGGCTGCGCTTTGCAAGAGGAGAGAGGTCATAGTGTTTAAACTCCCGTGGTCCTCCGCAGTTTTGCAGACACTACGGCGGCGGTGGGCACTCTGGTGTCCACCAGCCTCTTGGGAAACCCAGCGTAGGTCTGCTAGGATCAGACGGACATGGACTGACTCAGCTGTGATATTCAGCATGGAACCACAAGCTGCGAATCCGTGAACCACGTCGAAAAGACCTGCCTCCAAGCAGGTAGCAAGACACAGCGCAACACTGCTAGCTAGTCAAGTAGCATGTAGCGAATGACCCTCCTGGGCAATGTTGCCGCAAACGATGTCCTTATTTGCAGTGTGCTGTCCGCCCTCACTGGTGGAGAGCTTGCGCGTCTTGAGATGGTGAGTGCTAGCCTCCTAGCAGAGCTGACGGCTTCTCAGCACTGGGTGAAATACGTCCTGGGCCTGTCGCATGTTTGCTTGGCTGGGGATTGCCTAGAGCTCCTGGAGCGCTCGGCCGGCCCGGAGCGCTCGGGCGTGAAGGCGCTCTTCTGCAAGCTGGCCTCCTTGCTCGCGCACACGGATCCAGCCCTTCCCGAGCCTTCGAGAGCGCCAACACGCGTCGTTTTCGGGTCTTCGTCGGATCTTCAGAAGTTGCTGGGTTCTGTTTGAGGAACGACCTTCATAGGGTTACAAGAATTGAAAACTGGACTGCTTTTCCTTTTGAGCTTCGCTCTCCTTTGAGCTGAGGTTGGAAAGGAAGCTGGAAGCGGCCGAGCAAAAGGCCAGGCAGGCGAGGCGCGATGGGCTCGCGACAACAGAGGCCATGATCAAGTGCTTCCAGTTCAATGACGGGAGTGTGAGTTCACCCGTCTCCTTTCGCTTGGGGCTAACGACCCAGATATATCTGCTCCAGTTAGGCTGGACGACTTCCGACGATGTGGTGCTGAAAGTAGCGCTGCATTCTGAATCCGATGAGATTGTCCAATCTTCTGAGACCCAGACTTTGCTGTCCATCAGCATCTCAACGATTGGCACAGGCCCGTATTTCGCTTCCCGTGATACCATTGTGACTCCAGATGAGCGCTGGTGGAGCACCAACGGCATTTGCACCATGCTTTCTGTAGATGAGCTTATGAAAAGCCTCTCTGCAGGGCTTTGGTGTGTTGTGTGCGTATGTCAACACCCTGACAATGCACCACAGCCACCATCCCGACGTGCCACCAACGTGCTAGAAAGCCTGTCACTTCAGCCCCTTGAAGCTGACTTGGCACCAACCTTCACCTGAGTTTTGCGTTCTTCTCCGTGCCACAACGCGCACACAAACGGTCAGAAACACACATGCAGCAAACGATTGCAAAGCTTCAAAGAGGTAGCGAGTGTTAAGGGTTTCCTGAGCCTGGGCTGGCGCCGCCAGTTTTCCATGTCTGTCCACCTGGGCGACTGCGTGATGTCCGAAAGGTACAGCGCGTATGATCGCCTTGAATTATCTGACGGTTTCAAGGCATTTTTTGCACGAAGTGGACATATGTATAGAACCATTTTCCTTCTGTGTGTAAACTTGAAAAAGGAAGAGATTACCTGCCAGCACTGCCAGCCTTGCCTTCTTCCTTGCTGCAGCTCGGCTCTGCCATCGTTGCCAAGGTCATGGAGCGCAAAGCATCCATGCTGGCTCTGCGCAGCAAGCGGGGCGAAGCCACCTGCAAGGCAGGGAAAAGCTGGTAGATGCTGGCAGCAGCCATCAAGACCACAGCGCGTAGCACAAGCAGAGCCTGCTTGGAGGCAGACACACGCCGGAAAACGCAGGAGAATTCCTTACTGATCCACGAGCTGGAAGAGCCCATGCCTTGGCCCGTTGGCCGGCAGCTTTTCTGCTCCTGGCCTGCTTGGTTGCAGAGGCTCCGGATCGAAAAGAAGTCTCTCCAAGCCGAAGTGCAGGAGAGCTTCGCGACGTAGTGTAACGTGCGGATGTAGCGCTGTCGTAACCGTCGTAACCTCACGCTCTGGCGCCTCGGAAGGAGTTGGAGCTGCAAGTGCGTTTGGCCGAGCAAAGAGCAGAGAACAAGGAGGTGGGATTCTGGGATCAGACGTATCGCTCCGTCCTGGCCTCGTCTAAGCTGCTAGCTCTGTAGCAGATCCGGAAAGCCTTGCCGGGAAAGCCTGGGTGCTGCTGGCATGTTTGACGAGTCCGAGTCCTCTTGTGCCCGACGTGATGGAGCGATGAACCAGGCTGGAGCGAAGCCAAAGCAATCGGCAAGTGCCAGAGGCGTGCCGTCCCCGCGCCTTATGGGGATTCTCTTTGGGCCTTCTTGGCAAGGCCGCCCAAGGTCTCTTCGCCGAGGCAAGAAGCTCAAGCCCCACTCAGTTCGCATCATGCCTTCTGTGCGCTTCGCAGGCGCCGGCCATCCACAGAGGGCCAAAGGGAAGCAAAGTGAGCAGTGGCCCCGTTGTGAAGAAAAGTGCGCACAAGTCCCAGGAAGAGCCCGGCACCAAGCTGCGAGAGGAAGTTTGTGCCGCAGAGCGAAGCGGAGTCTGTGAGGCTTCGCAAGGCGAAGCTGAGCCGCAAGGTGGCCGAGCAACGGGAGCAGCAGCGACATCAGCAGAGGTGCAGCGACTGATCTGCAGTCTGCCTTGGAAGCGGAACTCAGCTCAGCTACGCTTGTAGGGTGCGAGAAGAGCTTGTGCCTCAGGAGCCCGCATCTCAGCATTCCTTCAGACTGCTCATTGCGACAGAAGCGGCGGATCCCTTGAGAGATCTGAGGCTGGACAGCCTCATGAAGCGGCGGGCCGAAGAAGAGCATCTTAGGCACTAGAGCTGCATCGAGAAGAAGACGAGGGGAATTGAGGAATGCTCCGCGAGGTCTACCAGCTCAGCGGGCGGCTCCCAAGCTTCAAGCGGGCCTCCCGTGGGTGGTGCACTGTCAGTTGCGGCAGCCTCGACGTCTCATGGTCTGCTTTTTGCATAGATTGGGTCTGTGCCAAGGTGCGATTCCATCAGAAAGGATCGCCAGCCGGCTCGGTGGACTCTGTCTAAGGCAGAATGCAGGTAAGTTGTCTCCAGTGAGCTGGGAAACCTGCTAGGCCCTCTGCGGCACAGCTTGGGCTTTGGAGCTTTGACAGTCTCACCCCCCATGCCATGTTAATGCCTCGGCGCCACCAGCGACATCCCGCTGCCGAGTGTACAGTGCAGAGCTTGTGCAAGGCGCACCAGCGAAGTCCAAGACTTGGCTGAAAGGACGGGCCTCAACCCGGTTGCCCACTACGAATTTGTCTGAGACCAGACGCCAAGAACAAAGTGGGGCCCGGTCTCATCGGCATGGAATGTCTGAGGTCTCGTTTCAGACTCTTTTGGTGGTAGGTGGGGAATCCCTAGGCGATGGTCTGTGATAAGTGTCCCCATCCCTCAACCAACATGGTCTTCTGGACGCTAACCGCTGAAGGAAAAGAGGGCTCAAACAAAAACCACACACGCTTCATCACGCCTTTCGCGAAATCCCAATGCCCAGCTTTCCAGGCTTTCTGGGGTTGCGGTGTTCATGGGCACGGCATAGATGTCTGCATGTTCCGAAGAAGCCTCCTGGACTTCTCGTGGCTGCCCTGGGCCGTTGGAGGGAGCCTCTGCAACCGGCGACCGAGGACGGCGACCTGTGAGGAGCCAGAAAGACAGCGCGTCCTCGTGGTTGGAGCAGGGCTGACCGGCTGCCTGGTGTCCAACCTGCTGAGGTCAGGCTAGAAACAGCGACACACAGCGACACACCATACTCGTAGTGTCTCGTAGTGTCGTATAGTGTCGTAGTGTTGCAATCTTGCTGCCATCCCACCACTCACTTGCAGTGAGGCGGCAGGGACCGCCTGGGCTGGAGATCGAAGTCTGGGAGCGTGCCACCTACCCGTCAGGCCAGCAAGTTCGAGCATCGGTGTAGTGGAGCGTATAGGCCATAGACCAGTGGGACTGGTACAGGTCGCTTCGGTGCCGCTTTCTCCTTTGCGAAGAACCCCGTGCGAAATGGTGGTCGGTCTGATGGCACAGGCGGAAACTGGGCCGACCTCGGAGCTCAGGCCATCAAAGTCATCTTTTGCAAAAGTTGCGTGTTTTTTGTACACTTTACTTTTTGCTTGTGCAGGTGCTCTCGGCGGTGGAGGTGGGCTCCGGGCATCCAAATGCCGGGGCCACTGGGCACAACGTTTCGGCTTCTGATGTGGCTGCTTGTTGGAGGGAAGTGCAAGGAATGGTGGAAGAGGGGTTGCTCGAGCGAGTGCCTGAAGAGATGCTAGCAGAGACAGAGGAGCGGATGAAATACGAGGGCCTGTGGGCACACTTCTGGTGCAGATGGGGCCTCGGCTATCTGCTGAGGAGATATATTTCCAAGGCCAGTGCGCACCTGCGCCTGGGAGTGCGAGCCGAGGTGATTGCACTTGAGCGAGGTGGGCAGGTGACTGTGCGCGGCAGCGCACGTGGCTGTGGTGGAGCATCGTCTACGCAAGCTCAGGCAGATGTGGTCATTCTAGCTATCCCGGCGCCTGACGCAGTACAGGTGGTGCAGCTCCCACGGCACGTTGCAAATACCATGGCAGGAATCGAGTATGATAGCCGCACGGCCGTCGCTATTTTCTTCGATCCGGTTCTGCAGGAGCCTGTCGCCCGTGCATTTCAGGGGCTGGCGGAAGTATCCCTGGATATCCACTCAAAAGAAGAAGTGCACCTGGTGTCCTTGCAAAACGCGAAGGACAAAAGCTTCGCTCATGGTGACATTGTTCGACTTGTGGTACACTCAGCGGAGGGCGTTTCACTGAACGGGCCAGGTCCCGCCTTAGAGGCCCTTGCAGCTATGCTTGGGCTGTCAGCTGCTTTGCTTGAGCATCTTCTACTCGACTGGAAAGTGGTGGATTGGAAAGTTTGCCAGACGGTGCGGCCCTTCGAAAGTCTTCAGACCGACCTGGAGCTCTCGGAGCCAGCGCTGCGAGTCAAGGGCTCGCCGATCATTTTGGCCGGCGATTACTGGTGCCAGAGCAGCTTTCTCGGCTGCTTCTGTTCGGCGAGCGCCGCAGTTCGCCAAGCCCTGGCAAGTCTGACCACCAGAGACGTCTTCGCAGCTTGACACATGCTCGACGGATGGGCATTTGTGAAGAAAGAAAAATGGACTTACTTTCCGGCGGTCGTACATGTTTTGTTCGGGTTGTTTTTCTAGTCAGCCTTGCTGATGGTGCCTGCGTGGCACTGCTTCACTCGGCTCCCCTGCTGAAGTATCATACTGTTGGTTAGCGGGTATAGCGGGGTACTACAGCAGAGGACACAATGGACAACCAGTCAGGGCAACACGACGAATGGCGTCACAAGCGATTGCCGAGTTGTTCATGGAATTGATTGAATGCACGATGTTTTTGTCGCTGACTCTGGACAGTCCAAGAACTTGCATAGATGGCATAGATATGTCTACAGCAGTCGTGTGAGCAATGACGGACCGCTTCGTTTGGCGCAGGCTGTGGCAGGCCAACACGACCCTCCTGAATAGTGTGGGCCAGCCCTCAAGGGCTACGCACACCGTAAGCATGTAGCGACATTTGCGGAAGAATCGATTCTCGTTCAAGTTTACGACATGCTAACATACATGGCCTGCGTATCCCCTGTTGATTTTCCGAACGGAAGATCCTCACTAAAGCGAAGTCGGGCTTACTGTTGGGACTTCGGGTTGAGAGTATGTCGGGATTCAACGGAACTTATGCCACCAACTGTCTGTCAGAGTGTCTGCATCTCGCGCGTCAGAGATTGCACTGGTTGGTTTTCAACCGGGCACTCGAAAAGAAACCCGGGTGGCAAAGCTTGACGAAATGATGCGTGGTGAATTGGACTTCACAAATTGAGCAAGGCAGGAAGCTAAACGATCCGTATGAAGGGACCTCGTATGTATTTCGCCAAAACAGTGGAGGGTATGTTGGGCGCTGGTCAGTGTCCTCGCGAGGGGTGTCTGAAAGCAACACAGGAATGCACCGGCTCCCGCCGTGGTGCGGTGCAGACTTTGTGGGCTCGAGTCCAACTATTTACGTAGTCCCAGTCAGGTCCGTTTGTTCGCGACACACTGTAACTTCGCATACATTGGCTGCATATGAGCCTTCGACAGACCGTGCGACACGCCGAAAGTCCTGGGCCTTGGCCCGTGGGGCTCGTCATGGCCCGAGCCCATGTGATCCTCTTCGTCACGGGGTCAAGGGAAGGATTCTGGAGTTCTGGAGGGGTCCGGGCCCGGGCTTTCCGTCACCATGTCCGGCCTCCAGCGTCGTCCCCTATTCGTCTGTTTTTGCTGCTCTCTTGGCTCTTGGTCTCTTGGTGGTCACTGTTTGGGGATCTACGCTAAAGTCCTGTCTGATGGGTTCCTCGGTTCGTTGCGCGGTGAAGTGGAAGTTTATGGAAGACCGCGAGGCATGGCTCCTTTGCTTCTTGCAGGCTGGCTGCCAGACTTTCTTACGTTATCCACAGGGCAGCTGTTGTATTCTCAGCAGAGTGTCGCGTTGGTACTGCCTCAGGCTGCGCCTGTCAGCGCAGCAGGTGGGCACGCAGCGCCCGATTGCAAGAGCGGCATGCTGCTGTCGTGATGTCAGGCAGCGAGCGGGAGTTCAGCTCGATATCATGTGGGACTGACTACACCCTGGCTGTCACAACGGAGTGGCGCTCAGCATGCAGGATGTGCTCTGTCAGCGTGTCAATCTGCTTATCCGAGGATGGCACGCCCATAACATGGGGGTTCCCACTAAGTGAGCGGCCGAAGGCGCTGGCATGTCTTCCGTGCACTGGCTGTTCTGACAGAATGATATCTTTACCAGTGTGCCCTGAAACCTAGCTCAAGCACCGATGCGCAGCGGAAGGTCGCTCCAGAACGACGATGTCCAGAGTCTTATGTTGTTCGTAGCACGTATCGACATGCCATGCTTACTGTCATGACATCTGGGAATCGTTTGCCCGGCCCCGATCCCTAAAGCGCGCCCGTCAAGCCCAGAGCCTCCGAGCCAGAGCCTGAAACTCTCGGCTCGCGTTCACCGCTTCGCCGCCGGTGAAGCTGAAGATGGCATGGCGATCTGCTTGGAATGCCTGGAGGGCACATGGACGAAGATCCAGGATCTTTTGTAGCTTGGAGACAGCTAAGCGCTAAGTCTGCTAAGTGCTTCGCTCTTTGCTGCGAGGTTGCAGCTTCGTGTCACTCGTACGGGTTTGTTGCATCCCGCTGCGCGGTTGTTGGAGTCGATAGGTGGATGTGGAAGGTGCTTCAGGCGACAGGCCCTCTTGGCCCTTGACTTGAAAACGCTGATTCCGAGGCTGGCTGCGGGCATCTCGGGCCTTGCGAAGGCGACTTTGGATATTGCTCTTGCAGGAGTTTTGCATGAAATTTGTCTTTCACCAACATCCTGCGTTAAGACAGTCATGGGTGAACGCTGGGCAGAGATGCTGATTGGCATTTGCGGAGACCCGCACTCAACGATTTCTATGATTTCTAATCTCAGTCACAGACTCTCCGAAGCTCTCGAGGATAAGGTCATCGCCTCGTGCCCCCTGAAGCTTTCGATCCTTCCGAGGCAACGCATCATGACTTGCTCGATTTGGTTACCGAGCTGGAGAGCATCCAGGACAGTGTGTGTTTGTGTGCGCGCCCCGTCGCCGAGTTTAGTGCCATGAAGCGCGGTTGGACTTTCCGTCTCCAGGAGAGCCGAGTGTCGGTGGACCAGGGGTTGCTTGCAGATCTCATCCGTGCCTTGAGCTATGGTCTGACTCTTGTGGGATACCAGCACTGAAAGATTGGGTAGGGTTTCCCGACCGTCACGAGAGTGATAGTATAGTATAGATCTTCAAGCCTGACGAGCGCTTTGATGTCAATGCTGATGGGTGTCGCCATCTTGAAGAATGTATATTGAGGGGGTTTTGATGTGGATTGTATTTGCTACTTTTTTGGCACTGATAGGTGTGCCTTTCCTCCATTGATTGAGCCTGTTGTATTGATTGCAAATACTACAGAGGTCCAATAGCAACAATACAACACCCTTATGAATTGGCCCTGCATATTTGCATTAAGTGCCGTGTAGGCTGTTTTTTTGGGTAGGCAGGGGTGGGTACTATGGGACTTGGCCCCGGCAGCCCTATGTTACCTAACTTGGACTTTACACGCCTCATGATCCGGCAGAAATCTCTTGAGGCAAGTACGACTCTCAGATGCAGAGCCCGCTGCCCCCAAGGCGAGCACCGGCAGCTTGGGCTTTCGTTGCAGGTTTAGGGTTGTTGAGACAGTTGTTGACAAACTGTTGTGAGGCTCTTGTCGGGAGATGAAGAAATCAAGCGCAGGTCGTCTCTGCAAAGTGGAACGATGTTAAGGCAGCGCTTTCATACAGTGTTGTCCGAGATCCAAAGCCAAAACCAATGCACTTGCTCATAATGCTTCCTGTCACTGTGGTAGCAAAAGCGTGTTCCAAAACACCCTTGACTCCTAACCTTGAGTCCTGCAGATGAGGACCACTTGCCGTTTGATCTGCCCGTGGACGAGCGGGAGTACAAGATGCTTCCGCTCCCGAGCGAGACCCTCAGGCCCATCCTGGAAGGTGCCGATTGACAGAAAATTTAGGGTTTAGGGTTGACAGGCCTAGGGTTTGCCCATCGCTGTTCTTTCGAGGTGAACATCAGGACAATAATGTTATTGACTGATGATCTTGATGTTGCCGCCGGTTCTGTTTCGTGTTTGTTGCCGTTTTCTCTGTTGGTGTCAACTAGAAGAACCAGCATCGCGGCAATAGTATGAACATGAGGCGCATCTGCTGCTCCTCGGGTGTTGTCTTAGTTTGAGCCGTGGTCTCAGTCTTCGCTTTTGGTACTAGTACTTGCACTTGTACGAATACCAGTACCAGCACTGGTGTTACTGCTAGTAGCAGCAGTAGTAGCCTTAGTGGTAGCAGCAGCAGCACCTATGTCAGTATCACTACCAGGACAAGTACCTGTACTAGTTCTTGTACTAGTAGTAGCAGTAGCATTCATTGCCCACGCAGCGAAATGTCCGATTCGCCTAGCGAGCTGACGACTGCCACTTGTTATGGCAGTCGGATCCTCTGTTGGGATCTGGAGGGCAATTGCCTGCTCCATCCGTAGCTACATCTACTCTTCGCTTACGTTCAACACCGTATGTCACGGTCATCTGTGACCTGGCGTAACCACACCAGGTATGCAGTGGCACTATACGCATCAGGTGCAGATGGTTGCGCACTGCAAGAGTCATTGGTTAGCCAAGCGACCGGCAGCAAACTGGTTTTGGGAGCAGGAGGAGCAGGACGAGCAGGACGAGCAGGACGAGCAGGAGGAGCAGTAGGAGTAGGAGTAGGAGTAGGAGTAGGAGCAGGAGTCGGAGTCGGAGTCGGAGTCGGAGTCGGAGTG